>VYZT01018759.1:249591-355770 GCA_013400735.1 Pomatostomus ruficeps | reverse complement strand
AGACTTTAAAATGACCAGTCAGTCATCAGTGAGTTCAACAGCTTTGCTGATGTTAATTTTTGCAACTGTTGTCAGCCTTACAGCAATAAACCAATTAGGCTCCTCTGTCAGGCTCTGCCTGTGGACAAGAACTGTAATAATGAGTTTAACAGGTGGGATGGTTGAGGTCTTCCAGCTGAGCTCTGCTGAGCTCTGTGCTCTGTCATTAGCTTGCTTACCCCAAGGATGCTTCTTCTGTGCCATTGGTCCCTTGACCTTCCAGAGGATGAAGCAATGGACTTCTTATGTTTCTTGCTTCTGTGACTTCTATACAAACACCCTAAGCGGGAAATGAGTTTACTGTTGTACAACCTAAGCTTAACCCATTTCCTTGCTAGAGCTTTTGTTTGTCCTGTTAGTCCTGTAGCATTACTGTTGCTTGACCTCACTTTAGGTTGCGCATCCGACTTAGAATTAACAACTGTAGCTTTCTGATGTGAAACACCTCACTCCCCACCCTCCTTATGGAAGGTCTAGTGATGGATTACGTCCAAGCTAGATAAAAACTACCAAAATCATCAATTTCCTTCAATCATCTACTCTAAGAAATAAGTCTAATCTTGTAAATTTTAAGGGAAATCACAAAAGGCTCATGCATATGAAGACAAAGAAGGACAATCCCAGCATGAATTCCTGGACTCTTTCTCTGGCTCTATCAAAGCAAGTACTAACTAAACAGATTATGTCCATGTCAATTACGTGTCAGCTTTTGATGCCACACTGAATGGATGAAGAGATCATGTGAGAAGTACTTAGGGAGAGGTGAAGCTGAGCACTAGGAGCACTAACAGTAAGAGAACCAGAACTTGACATGACAAAGGAAACAAAAGAAGCTGTCATGACTGTGCACTTTTACAGAGACTCTGTTGATATCCTATGTACCATAAGTCCTCCTTCAAGCAATAATACAAAGAGGCAGCTTTGAAGGGAAAAGCAGGTGACAGAGCTAAGAGGGATCAAAGGTGACATCTGAGTGACAAGAAAAGCTGAAATATTGTGTGGAGACCACTTAAAGTCATCAAGCAATAGAGTCAGATTTGAAGTGGCAAACAAACCTGAAACACATGTAGGTCTTTTTCAAGTGGCATGCAGAAGTGAGAAAGTGAACAGGCAAGTGCTGGTTGTCAAGCAGTGCTGAAACAGCTTAGGCTGGAGGAAAGCAGCAGTTTTGTTGAACAATTCCTACAAAGGCATCTTGCTACCCAACATAAGAGCAGTGTCCATTCTTCTAGGCCAGTCAGAGGGTATCCAGGGAATCCTGGGAACAGTATGTCCTTTGTGCTGGCAGATGGACCTCCTGCAGAAGTTGAGCTCATATGACCCTGGATAAAGAATTGCAGAATAACGAGGGAAAAGTAACACCTGTTTAAATATTATACTTAGCTATTGCACTTCTATTTAACTCTGTGCTTCCTCCTGAGTCACTGACAACTTGAAGGAAGAGATGGGGTCAGACCCTTGCCAAGATATCTTGGAAGGGGTTTCTTGTGCATGTCTTTCCAAACTTATTTTGTTCTGACCCCTAAAGCAAAGTTATCATTGTATCTGGGCTGTCTATTTCAACCTTCAGGTCTTGGAGAGATTCTTGTGTGACTGTTTATTTTTCCCGCTTTTTTCTTCAAAGAAACTCAACAGTTTTGTGGTCGAGAGACCTGACAGCTGAGTCATATTCAGGTCATTTTGGTGCCAATTGACCTGCTCAGCCAGACAAAATAACTACCTACATTTTCAGAGTTTTATGTTCCAGGAGGCATTTGGTTGCCCCATTCTTTCCACTCTAGATATTTTATTTGAATCACTCAGAGCCAAAAAGGACTGTTTTTCCTAAGATCTGCTTTATGCCTTGTCTAATTGATCAGATGTCTTGATGCAGGACTGGTCTCAGGTATGGGAGACACCCTGAAAGGTACTGCCCAATAGTTACTCAACACCTTTTTATCTGTGGTTAATGCCGGTGTGAGGCAGGGATCAGAGATCCTACAGAAATCTTTTCCCTCTAATTTATGAAAAGTGATGGGTCTCAGTGCCATTTGTCTTAATAGTCTGAACATCTCCATTATGAACAAAATTACCTCAGACCAAAACTGAACCCATCACTGTAAATTTTTGAGTCATATTGAGTCCTTCATGACCAAAAGAAGAATGGAGACAATGCCACATCACAAAGAAGAGGAAGATATGAGAACTGTATGAGAATGCCTTTAGGACATAGCTTTGAAGTCTGACTGTGTGAAGACTTATTTTATAGACAGACAGAGGGTAGTGCTCATGCCAAAGTGTTCTGAGTCACTGACTTCACTCATTAACAGTGGAATGGGGTGTAAAGGCATCCATCGATTACCTTGTAGCAAGACAATTGAATAAAGGTAAAGAGAAGGAGGTTGGTTGTAAAATATTAGCACAGAGGTGGAGGGTGTTGAACTGCACAACTCCTTAGATAAGCTATTTGAAACTGGTTGGTTTGGCTTCAAAAGGTCAAGGATTAAACAATTGCTAAATGCCAATCATTTGCTAAAGGTGTCTCATATTTTATTTGCAAACAGCAGATAGGTGGCTGAAACTAGTAAACCCAAAATGTGGATACCAAGAGCCACATCAAGCAGCAGTGATTTATAGGCAGCTATGCAGTGATTGCCACAATAGTATTCAGGGGCCTTAAAAAATGCTTGTTAAATTCTAGGCATATTTACCCCATTTTAAAGCTGAGTGGAAGAACTTGTGTTTCTGGCCAGCCCTGGTGTGACTTTTGTTCCTCACCAGCCCTGTACTGATTCTTATCTCTTCTCCCTACCCAAATGTCCTTTTCTTGCTTTTTCTCCTGATCAATCTGCCCATCCATACTTCAAGTGGCAAAGTGGGATAAACCCTCCACAAGAACAACAGGCTTCTGTGCAATGGCCTCTGGTGTTTGAGCCTGCCTGCGTGTCTGTCCCTGGAGGTGAGGAGGTAGAGCGAGCCCCTTGTCCAAATGTCGAGGTGCCGGCAGGGAGTGGAAATGCCTCAGGGGTGTGTGTTACTGCCAGCCTTTGCTGTTAAAGGTGTTCTGTGTGTGAGCGATGAGAGATGCAGGCAGACACTGAACAAAGTTTACAAGATCTTTAACTCCTCAGTGGTTCCAGCATGCAGTCAGGATCTTAGACAGGTCCCATAGCTGGGCTGCTGTGCCAGGTCGCAAACCTAACTAGTTACCATGTACTACAGTCTCCTTTGCATTCTCACACAAAATATCCACAGACCTGTGTCAGTCCTCGTGCTTCTCATGGGGGGAAGTGTCTCCAGTGCCATGTGGGATAGAAATCTTCTTTTCCAGTTGATGAAATTATAAAACACTCAGTGCAATTCCAATTTTTGTGTGTTTGAAGGCAACACATTGGAGTGGTGGAGCTATGTCTGGAAACTTCAGTGCTACTTACACTATTAAACTGAACACGTTTGGATTGGATAATTACTGGATTGCTCCTTGGCAGAGATTCCATGCCTCTTCTAGACAAGGCCTGGACAGAGCTTGTGGGACAGCAGGAGCTGGGGCTGTTCCCAAAAAGCAGGTTGAATGCAGCCACCCCTTTTAGTACAGTAAGAGACTCCAGCTGTTCTGACAGGAGGTTTATCATGTTTCTTGCTTCAATCTCTTTTGCACTATTTACTAGAGAAAGTGGAATCTTGGGGTGTGCTAGGAAGCTGGAGAGAAGCCTGAACTTCTAACTTGCAGTTTGATTTTGTTCCCAGTGCTGATGCTCATAGGGGAAAGAAGCCTGTAGAAGAGACGTTTCCATCTGCTTGAGATCATGAGATCCTGAAAACATAGAATGGCCTGGGTTTGAAGAGACTTTAAAGATCATCTAATTCCAGCCCCCCACTATGGACCAGGACACCTCCTACTAGACCACGTTGTTCAGAGCTTCACCCAAATTCAGTCTCACAAAGCTGTTTCAAGAAGGTTGGTTTTTTAATGTTCTTTTAGTGAGATCTCTTTTTATTTGGAATGGCTTTTTCCTTCAGCCTGTTATTTATGTTACTGGGTGCCTTGCTTTTAAACCAAGTGAGAATTAAGCTTTTTCTGTATCTATGCAAATGTCCTGAGCAAGGTGCTTAAATTAGTGAAGGCACTATGTCAATGAATGCGAAGTGAAAACACTGCTTGAATTAAGTCCAGAAATACTCTTACACCTGCATAACATTATTTCTTTATTGTGAATAAGGGAAGTAAAAGAGGTATGTAAAAGAGAAGAAGGTATGAGGAAGGAAATGCTAAACTAAAAATTTTCCTTTAACCTGAAAGAAGAGGAAGTGAGCTTAGAAACTGAGTCACCTTTGAAAAAAAAGGGAATGTACTACAGAAAGGAAAGAAAACAGGATTAGTGATTTCTTGAACACTTTTGAGACCCAAAGGTATTGCCTGACATATTTTCTTTCCCTGAGACCCACAGTGGTTCAGTTCCTTCCCACCATCAATGAAAAAGGTCCCAGACTCCCAGAGCTCCACATTCTTGGCATTGGTAGTATGGCTTACTAAACACTTGTCAAAACCACGTCTGGATCATATACTCTCTGTTTCTGCTGTATTGTTGTTGCTACTCTACTTCAAAGGGTATTGGCATGTGCTGTTGCAGAACTTTTCAGTGAATGCTAGCACCTAATTTTATCCTCTCAAAGACAATGTCACCTTTCCCATTACTAGGACAGAAGATATAAGTACCTGCTGAACAAGCTGTCTGACATTTTAGTGCTCCAAAATCTGCTTTGTTCATTGCCACATTTATCTGAGGTCCTGCACGAAGCATGTCAGCATACAATTGGTCTTATTAGCAATAAAGAAGCATTGATCCAAGTCAGAGGCTGGATTCCAGGCTTTTTAGTATCTTGAAAAGTAAATTTCTGAGATGTTCTGAAATCAGCAGGTAAGTTCAACTCCACATCCCTCCCCTGGGGTAATTAGACTCTGATAACTGCAACAAGAGTTGTGTTGCATATGCTGCATCTACAATATTCTTAAGTGTAATTTTATTATCCCTTATTTAAAAAAACAATATTTTACTGTAAAAGAGTACTGTTTTTAGACTACAAGATCACTGAAACTGTACAGAGCAAAGTTCATTCAGTCACGGTCTTCAGATACAGATCTAGCAAACACCCCTGACAGTTCTGTACAGAAGGTGTCAGCAGCCACTCCCAATGTTTTTTGCAGATACATCAGTAGTGATGCCTTAAGTGCTGGTAAAAAATAAGAAGCAGACACAGCAGTATAGGAAAAAGGGTATTACCTTGGTTTAATAAGATCCTGGTGTACACCTCCGTTGGAGCCCGAGGGTATACCCCCTTATACAACTTTTATGGACTTTACAAATTAGCATATCTACCTAAAATCCCCCAATGAGTAACTTAACTATCCCCCTATTCCCCCCCTAAATGAAACTATAGCCTAGCTCAAAAACATGTTCCAGAATCCAGACTCTTCAAGGTTGGAGCCTGTAGTTTTGAGATAGTAGGGATGTTTTGTCCTCCCCCCTCAGAGAACCCCCAAACTAAACTAAATATCAGACTACAAAACTATAAACATGCAGTACTAAGGATACAGGGTATAAGGGTAAGTGGTACAAGGAAGGAAAAAGGGTATAGGGAAAGGGTATAAAAATGTATAAAAACGGTATAAAAGAAAGGACAAAAACAATCAGGCATCAGTAGGCAGAACCCTTAATTTCCTCTTACAGATCAGGTAGAGAGTGTTTTGATGTTTTACAAAAAAGCAGTCACAGAAGAAGCAAGATGAAGTATTGAGCCTAATTTTACTGTGATAAACACAAGGCAAAGGCAGTATCAAGAAAAGCAATCTTCTCAGATTTTCCCCACAGCATATCCTCTTCCGCTGTGTTGATGAATATATTTCCTTTTCTTGAGTACATGGAATAAAGTTGTCAAGTAACAGTTTTGTAAGTCTCTATTTTGTTGTTCCACATCCATAACTGTAGCTTGAAAGCATCAGGATCAGCAACTTGTTTCCCCTCTTCTTTTTTCTCATTTAAGCCATTTTTTCAAAATACCATCTTGAAAGATCAGTTCAAAATTTTATTTACATTTACCAGTTTGATTAATTCTCCTAAATGCAGGAATGTATCATTTAAATAGAATATAATTCTGCATTCCACCCATTTCCTGAGTTTACTATCTCAGTTATTACTAAATTAAGTTTTTCTGCTTTTCTGAGAAGAGGCTTTTGCCAACTAGCTTCTAAATGTTTAATAAATATTACCCAATACATACAGGTGGCTTTTCCACCTGAATCCATTAGCTTGTCTACTGTGACATATTTTTGAATATGGAAATAAGGGCAAGACTGGAGCTGATAAGTCTATGCCTAGAAAATAGACACTGCAGCCTGCTGAAAGCACAAATGCTGATTTTTCATCAATTTACAGACTAAAGGTGAAGACATATTAAAAAGCAACAGCAGGCAAAAATAGTAACAACTTTTTTTATTTGCAGCCAGGTGCCCATCTTCGTGAATTGGACTTCAGACACCACCCCTTAGCAAGACCTGGAAGGAAGGTAGAGCTCTCCTCTGGGGAGAAGGGAGAATGATGGGCAGAGAAGTGTCTCTGAAAAATGCCTCCAGGTTTTCATTCTGAACAGTCCTCTCCTGCCTCATGGCTTGTAGTGAGCCGTGTGTGCAGTTCACCTTGAACATCCAGTGGTGATTCAGGCATTGTAAAACTGGAATTTTTCCTGCACTGCCACTGCATTTCTACTGGCTTCAGAAGTGGCAGAACAGTCTGCAGGTGAGATCTGGTTTCAAAACTTCTTATTGGACACAAAAGAGAACTTTGTGATTTTTTTCCCTTGAGCAATTTCTTGCTTTCTCTATGTTTCTAGAGTAAGTCTGGAAGACACAGAAAAACCATGTGTGGGTAGGCATTGAATGTACATACTGCCAGAGATCACTTCTTTACTGATACCAGAGGGTGTAAAGTGTTAATATGCCATTGTTTTTTCTCAGGATTTAATCCTGTAATACTAATAATACCATTACTTTCAAACATATGTATTTAGACCTCTGATCAAAATATGGTATCCTCTGCTTCCTTCATACAAGCAACTCTAGCAATAACTTTGATCAAAAGGAACATGAGAAGTTTGTTTTCCATCTTCTTTTTGCATCTGTGTTGTCACTTGTGCCAGGAGGTGGTGCCACAGAGCAGGAAACAGTTTGGGGATGGTCTGACATGCACACCTTGCATGATCAAGGGATTAGGACATGGTTTCACCTTCTTCCAAAGTGTATTCAAGGATCTTAGCTGAATCCTGCCACAATTCAACTATCCCAAGGCAGAAATCAAATATTGGTTTGCTCTTCTATTTGTATTCCCTTCACATTATTTTTTCCTTTTTAGTAAGATATTTTATCAGATAATTCACAGCTTTCTTCTACAGCACAAAATCTCCTCCATCCTTCCATCATAAGCAGACTTGAGAGATCTGTGACATAATCCATCTCCCTCTCTTTTTCTCCCTCCTTTTCTATTACCTTGCTCACAGTTCTTGCTTTTTTTTTTTTTTTTCTGAAAGAGATAGAAAAGGATTAAGTCATCTGAAGCAGGTTGAGGACCAGCATGATCACTGCTTTACAAATCCTAAAGAGTTTCTGTTGTTACCTTTCCTCATTTGCCTGGTTCAAGACTGCTTGCGGGAGAAGTGTGGGTCTGCACAGAGCAGAATTAAACCAGCAAGTCATAAACTAAGAGCCATTTCATGTTTTCAGTCCTTGATAGCACCATGACATGTTTGCAATACAAAATAGGCACTTTTTATTTCTACAGAGAACCTGCAACTGCATGTAGCCAGAGACACCAATCCCTCAGTAAACCTCCAAAGAATTCCTTCTTGAGAGATATGCTATGCCTTGGAAGTCATACAAGAATGAGTCAATCACTATTTTGAACAACCTTAGCTTGAGTGTGCTTTACGGGATCCATTGCTACTAAGGAGAGTATTAGTATGTTCCTGAACCTACAGACATAGCTTTAATCACCACCCTTTTTTAGTGTTTCAAAGTCATATACTTTCAGATGATTTGGCTTTCAAACCAGTTCCCCTGCTTCCTGTTCTCAGTATCTGGATTATGAACTTGGTGTAACCTGGTTGCCATTTTCATTCTGTTGCATGAAAACCTGTTGGCTCCGTTTTCTTCCCAGATTTGTTTTTCCCCCATCCCACTCTCCCTGTGTCAGGCTCACTCATGCACTTTGTAGCACCCAGACTCTGCACTGCATATCACGACATGCTTTCTGTTCACTGCCACTCTTCTCAAGTTTTTCTTCATCCACTGCCTCAGTCCGTAGTTCACACACTCAGCTGGATGACCTGCTGTGTTTTCTTTCCCATCAGGTGATAAGGTCTTTGCTGCTGGATTCAGACATGCACACATCTGCAGCATGATGCTTTCAAACATTTGTTTTCTATAAAGTATCTTAAATCTGAGCCTCACTCATATAAAATTCTCTGGCTGCTCAGAGAAGTGCCTTTGCTCCTCAGGATGAGGTATGCCTCCTCTCAGGCTGCCTCTGATGTACCTCCACTCCCTTGGCAGTGGCAGTCTCCTTGTTTCTGGAGAGGAGGAGAGCTATGGAGAAATTTTACTGTCTGTAGCACTCTGTCTTTGTTGGAGTGCCTGGAGAGTTCCAAAGTGGTATCTGTGGCAGTGTAATATGCCTGGAGAAAGTTCCTGGAGTGGAGATCAGTGGACACAGAGCAACCCATGTCCATGCCACTGAGCGCTATCCTTGGACCACATCTAAACTGCCGTCAGGGGATAGTCCCAGCCAGTGCTGGCTTCCAAACTCCGCACGGAAGTTGTTCAGTGGAGTACTAGGCTGCTTGGCCAAAACCATGCCAGATGTTAGTCTGACAGTATAAGAACATAGACAGGCATGTCCCAGTGTTCAAGAACATTCCCTGATACTGTGGAATTTAGGAATAGAGCCTGAAATGTCCAGGAGGGCCTTGCTGTTTCGAAACCTCTTATCTTTATACCTCCTTAAAGTGTTTATGGAGTTTTTTAAGGATTTCTCACATTTCCTAGACTTTGCTTCCCTCAGTAATACCAAGGTTATCAGCTATAATCTTTGTGTTTGGGAGATCCAGGAGACACAACAGTCTGATCACATAGCAACACAGGGCCTTACCCTCCCTGCCATACACAGACAGGAGTGCCTGTCCCTTTGGGCCTATGCCAGTGAAGCAGAGACACCCAGGGAGCACGCAGACAGCACTGGGTGTGTTCTTAGATCCTGGTAAAGTGTTCTGGCTGTATTAACACTTCTGCCTACAGCAGCTTCCAGCCAATTCAGATTTGCTTACCTCCTGCTTCCTCACATTGCAGTGCTACCTTGCCTTTGTGGTCCTGACAGCTGCTCTTCCGCTGAGACCAGCAAATCAAATGGATCCAGCCAATTTGCCAGGCTCAGATTGCACTATTTCTAGTTCAGGTTTGTCCTGTAGATGCCCATTGCTTTGAAAAATGTGTTTATAGACAGAGATCATTTTAGCACAGAGAATATTTCTGGTCATGCTCCCTGGTGTCCCACCATGTGGCATTATATGTCACCTAGGATAAATGGCAAGCTACAGGGTCTTGTTTCCTGGGGTGGTTTTAAATTCTTTTTTGACAGTCCACATTTTCATTTTGGCTCCTAGCTGTGATTCTCAGGTCTTGTCTGTGTGTCTCCAACAGAATTTTGCTCTTCAGTATGACTGGTTCATAGACAACACTGGGATCAGGCTGGTTTGGATGCTCGTGTACCAAGTGAAGGGTTGGCATCCTTCAGCAGCATCTGTGCACTTAGACCGTTAGAAAGTCCTGTAACCACATTACTGATCTCTTCCTGTTCTCTAGAATAACTTCCCTATCTTCTTAACCAGCCTGTAGGATCCTCTGCTTTTCCTGCCCAGAGTAGCTGGGTGATGGGATATAAGAAATGTCATGAGGCTTCATTCGTCTCTGAACAGATCAGACTGGGTGTCAAAAATGTTTAAACTCTGTTAGTGCAATACTCTACTGAGCACAGTTAACCCTGCTGCTGCACCCAGTGTTTCCACAGTCTCCATGGCCTTCAGGTCCCTGGAATCTCTTTCTGCCTTCCAAGGTGCCATCGTTAATGTACTCACTGGTCATCCTCAGTCCCACCACTTTAATTCTTAGTCTGCACAATGGCTCTGCTTGTGTTAATATCTTCCACACAGCTGACTATTGTACTTAATATTTTCTGGCATTTTTCTAGGATTTAGTTCTGTTCAGACACCTATTGACTTCAATATTTTTGGTTTTTAACACAAACATCTATTCCTTTTGTTAATTGGTTTTGGTTTGGGTATTTTTCCAGATAAAGTAGTATCTCCCAATAGCCTTGCTCCATTTGCATCCACAGTATTTATCATGCTGGGAGTTTGGAAAATATTTCCACCAGACTTATTTCTTGACATTTATTTTTCTTTAGAAGAGATAATTAAGCTTTAGCTCTATATTTTTTCCTTTATTTTCCATGATCATTCCTGTAGACTTTCCAACTTTATTACCACACTAGTTAGTTTTTCACTGGAAATCAATGAATGCTGGTGATCAAGATCTTTTTAGAATATCTCTTTACTGTACTTTTAAGTGATCATGGTGAGTGTAGCTGCCTTATGATAAGCAGCTACTTTTCACATCACAGACCTTGTAGTAGAAGAAAATTACTCCCTTAATCTGCCACTGACTGTGCATGATGTGGTGTCAGGCCTTCATGGTATCTGGCACCTTATTTCTTGAGGAAAGGACAAGGAACTCAATACCTGGCTGCTTCAATCACTGCACAAAGGAATTAATAAGAGAAAGGTGTAACCCCCTCACACATGGTAGAAAATGTGTGTTGTTTGGTAGAGTCCCATTCTCTACAACAGGAACTTTCAACACACGCACATATGTGTGCATCAGACCTCTGGATGGTTGCAAATGGTTGAAAATGTTAATTCCACCAAATTCTCCTCTCCAATGCCCTGCATATCCAGTACTTTCCCTTGCCTGCTTGAAAGCTACTTGAGAACCAACTGTTTCTGAAAATCAGAGTAGGTTTTGGTACCTGTCAGTGAATTTTATAAGCTTGGTCCTTAGCACCGTTTCTTCTGCTCAGTGATGTATACAGAAGTCCTGTGGGGCATCTGGGCTGTCAGGTTCCATTTCTGCTGTGGCAGTTTGTAATTGAGTGCATTTTCATGCAGATCATTTTTCTTTGGGCACAATCTGTTTCAGGCATAATCACTCCTCAGAAAGCAAATGCTCTCAAACCCATGTAGTGATTAGAGTGACTGGTCAGCTGGCACTTTATGGAGTTCATAAAGACACAGGACAACTGCATCTGAATTCCCCACTTATTCAAATTGGACATGCAGGGTTTTCATCCATGAAATTTGTTAAACTCTGAAATGCAAAATGCTTTAAATTCAGTCACTTGTTGTCAGCAGTTTAAAAAATACATTGTGTGGTTTGATGTGCAAAACACAAATTAATAGAGAAAGAAGACACCTTTAACTTGGGCTTTGTGATTCCCTGAGAAGCACAGGGCACGGTGGGAATTGAATGTTCAGGCCATGGCTGTGCCCCAGTCAGAAGCAGTAAGAGGGTAGGAACGTGTGAAAAAGGATTATGAAGGATTAACAACAGGACGAGGAAGCAACAAGTGCATATGGAATTGGAGCATTGGAAGATTCAGGGGTGAGAATGCGAAAAACAAGTAAATGTGGTAATAAACCACCATTTTGTGCTGAATAAAATGAGTGAGGATGGGATACAGGATGGACATTGAATCTGACTGCATCACAGACTAAATTCTGCAAGGCATAAAGGCAAGACTAGAGAAGTCAAACTTGTCTGACAAATAAGGGAGCAGCAGTAAGGCCCTCTGAGATGAATAGAGGTGTTCGATATTTTCTCCTCCTACCCCTCCTCACTCCTGTTTTCCATGTGAATAGAACAGTCAGGAATCTGCCTTGTCATGTATGCCCCCAGTGGGATTCTAAAGAACTTGAAAAAGGCAGTTTCATTATAGCATCTTCTCCCTCTGAGTTCTGGTAGAGGGAATGTCTTTGGAGAGGGCATAGAGGCAGAATATAAATATTAAATGCTTGAATGATGCCACACATATGATGGAAATTGCCCAAGCTCATAACTGGACATACAGAGGCAAGTTGCCAGAGGTTGCTTCAAGTATTTCTTCTGTCCCTTGAACATCCCAGAACCTTTTAGGAGCATAAAGAGGTGGACATATCTTGCAGAACCAAAGGGAGTGAGTGGTACATGTCACATCATGTTTTCCAGAAAGGATTCTCAGTGACACCTTGACTCGGCATCTCACTGTGATGTGGAGGAAGCTCCCTCTGCAAACTGCTAAAAAAGTGAAAAGGGATGTAGGGAAAATCCAGTGTCTGAGAGTTAAGTAGGACACAAGTGCTCTGAGACACTTCATCCTCTGCCTGCTTCCTGCACGCTCAGTCAGAGTGACAGTGCCCTAATTACAGCCCCTTTCCAGCTGCTGCAGCTGCAGTGAGGCAGATGCTGGTTATGCAAAGGCTCCCCAGGGGTCAGGAAAGTAGATTTGGGGTAGCTGAAACCCAACAAAGCAGGTGCTGGACAGCACTGAGCATCTAAGGGGGTTAGGCAGGTTGTTTGTATTTGTAATATGGGTTCCCTCCACCACCAGCAGAGAAGAGGAGCCAGAGGTGTCAGCTTTGCTGAACTGCTCCTGTTGCTAATTAGAGAAGATGAAGTGATTGGCTTACAGAAGGTGCCTGCTTTACAGGCGGCTGAAGAGAGGTGAAATAAAGCCCCAGGTCTTGTCAAGATCCTGAACATTTTCCTTCAGAGAGCAAAATTGCTTCAGAGCATTTAGACAAGAATCAGGCACTGACCTTTAAAGATAGAAATAAAATGAGTTTGACTCTTTTGGTACTTTGTGCTCTTCAGAATAAAAATTCCCAATACTTCACCTGCATGTCTGCATGAGCAACAGTCCCAGTAGTGCCTGGTCATTTATTTATTTACATCTGTGGAATGGATGCCTTTGCTTTAAGACTGTGTGATTGATAAAGCACACATGGACAACACTCTGCTAATGTTTAACACAAGGCAGAGTTTGCTCCTGGGCTTTCTGTAAATGCATCTGGCTGGAGTCAGTTACAGAACTGGACAGATTTACAGCCACCAGCTGACCACTGGTCTCTCCCTTTGGTCTGGTGATGGATAACTTGTATAAATGCATGGAGAGACGCAGGAAATATATCATACTAGCATATATTTTGTCTTGATTGCACTTTGGGCACATCAAGCACTCTCTTCTTTCTTCAGGAAATAACTGTACAAATATTTTGAAGAAAAAGCAACTGCCTCCCCCCTCAATTAAACTATCAGAAATTATCCAGTAACCTTTCAGTGCTCTACAAAGATAATTTTAAAAAAGGATTAATTCTTCCTGTTTATGTGGTGAGTAGATGTTTGGAAAAAGTACCTCATATATCAGACTATTAATATTATTACAGTTTGTTAAAGTAAGAAGGATTGTGCTTCTGTCACCAAGTCACCCCCTAGATTACTAAGTAGATTTGTTCTTAGAGTCATCATTTATTCAGTGAAATTCAGAGTAGACTTTCTGGGACTTGTCTTTGGTGTAAGCCTGGTCCTTATCCTCATTTGTGCTACAAACATTTCTTTCAAAACTGCTGCAATTAAAATGGATTTATCCAGGTGTTGCACATGTAAGATCAGTAATGCAATTCCCTTGTCCGAGGCAAAGATCACCTCTACCCACCAGGAGATGTGACTGCAGGGGGTGCACAGTCAGACCAGGACGCCTCTGGCTAGGCTGGGCTGCAGGAGCCACTCTGACGCTCCAGGTGCCTCCAAGGGCCACCCACACCAAGATTTGTCACATTTGTCGCACTCCACCTTGGCTGGGTGCAGATTTGGAGGAGGTTGAGAATGTCAGCAGCTGGTCTTGCAGGCACTTCTGCAAAGTTAGAGTTACACTGACCTTGTTCTAGACCACAGAGGTGTCTGCTCCGGTCTGCTATGTTCACATCACTGCAGATACATCTTCCATTTTAATGTGGAAAAAGCCCTGTGTGGCACTCAGATACACAGGGGCAGCAGTTCAACCCAAGCAAACTGCCATGGGGACACTGTTCTTCCCTTTTAAGCTAAATTGAAATAAGTTAATTGTTAATCTAAAGGTGCAATAACAGAATTGCCCCAAGATAAAGGACAAAACTCTTAAAGGAAATTATTCATAGGCAACTCCCTGAGCTGAAACTCTCTTGGACTGAATAAGGAAAATTTTTATGCGGTTTAATATTTTCTAGATTATGAAAAATTTAATTCAGTTCAGAGTCACATTATATGTGCAAGAAGCAGGGTTTTTCCAGTGAAATGTTCTCCATCAGTCAGTGTTCTAGATGACTAACAATATTTACAAGAAGGTTTCTATTGGTTTAAATTCACGCTTCCAGCTAAACTCTTATAGTTTCAGAATGTCGGAGCCCTCATTTTATTTTTCAGAGCATTAGGTCTTTTATTTCATTTTTTTTTCAGCACAGTGAAGCTAAATTAATGAAAAAGTGCTATAGTAATTTAAAGGCTTTTACATGGGGATTTTTTGCTCTACCTGAAAAACCCTGAAAGTCCCCACCTGATGTTGACCAAATGGATTCAAGGCACTGCTATGAATTCTGCAACAGGTTCGGCCATATAGGGATTTGGAGAAAGTGCAAGTCTGTCTATTTGAATTCAAGATTTTTATTATTTCTGATGCATTTTGGTACCAGGAAAGAGCAAGGCAGATGAGAGACCTGGGAAATGGTGTGGGAAGAAGGCTCTCGAGTTTTGCCAAGACCCTTCAGTAACTACTTCCCTTCCTCCCTCCCTCCCCATCATCTAAACCTCCTGGAATTTAGCAGTTCTCGCACAACTCCTACCTGGTGACTTAATGGGATTTTCAGAGAGGAGAAAAAGGAAGGGGAGGAGGAGGAGGGAAAACTTTCTGATCTAGTACAAGAAGAGAAATTCCACTTTGTCTGTCTTGCAGCATATCTACTTAGGAGTGTGTCTGGTTATGATGTAGCAGCTCTCTTCCTTTAAATATTTATTTCAACCAGAATAACTTCATCTGTGTGTGGGTACAGCTCTTTTGGAATGAGAGCCTTGAACTTGTTCAGCCTAAACCTCTTTGGTATTGACAAATTAACTCGTAACTGGTATAAACTGTATCTCCATATGTTTCACTGACCAGAACAAAAACTAGCACCAGTAGTGGTTTTGTGGTGTAGGAAGAAACTTTTAGAATTGATTCTGCCACAGCAAAGAATTTCAGATTTTTCCTTGAACACATTTTATCTTACCTATTTTAAATTTTTCAGCCAAATCTTGATCTGATTTGTAGCTGAGCCTCGTGAACTGTTCAAAACCAGACAGCTGCCTTTCCCAAGAGCTCCCTGAGTAATCATTTACCCTTGCTGTACTTTCACCACAGAATATCCCTGACACTTGTGCTGTTCTGGATTCTCCCACAATTTCCCCCATTGGCAAGAAAACTTTGAATTCAGATGCTCCCCTTCAGCAAGTGCTCCCAAATCTCATTTCCAAAAGAAAATCTACTCCCCGAGTGCAAGCAAAGCCATGGAGACCTGTCCCTTAGACGAAGAGTGAAGCTCTCAGCTCATTTAGAAGGAGCATGAGATTTCCTCAGCCCACACTCTGGCTGTGTGCTTGACATTCCCTACATCCTGATGTGGTGCTGATATCTGGGTATGTGGGGCAAGAGAGGAAACCCAAATGAAAAGGCTTTTTCTACCTCAAAATGCAAGGGAGATCAAGGAAGAGCTCTTGAGAGTGCTTCACGGAATGAACTGGCCTGCCAGCAAGAGAGAAGATGGGAATGGAGTCAAGCAAACAATCCCAAGGCCTGCACACTGCCTTGTGGCTCTGGCTCTCCCTCTGACACGGACCTGCAGTCCCTTTCCTGTGCTGACAATGTTTTTGCAGTTTGTCATGACAGCGGAGTGTTCTCGAGCAGAGAGCACAAATTACACACGCACACATGCTTCACCCCCGCTGATCTCACTGCTACAGCAGCACTGAGAAAAGCAGACAGGAGGCTCCGTTTAATTGCCACAGGACATGAATAAATGTCATTGGTTTCAATGGGAATTACTTGTATCCTGCAGTGGGAGAGCAGCACCCTGGAATCGCTCCTGCTCTCTGGTTCTTAGTAGCTGGGACTCTGCAGTCATAGCAGGGCTAATCCTGCTGCCAATTTTCTCTCTGTTTTTGTTGTTTTGTGCTCCGCTTTTATTGAACCTATCACGGGCTATTAGGAAGAATCTTTCCCTCTGGCCTCTTATTCCATTATCATTTATTATGAGGGGTTTTTTCACTTCATCTGACACATTTGACGCCAGCCTCTGCCAGAAATGACTCTCTGGGCTGGGGGGACTTCTGGGGTTCAGGATGCACTGAGAGCTCAGAGCTGGAGGATGGAGAATGCTGCAGATGCAAATGTGATATGCACATTCAGCAGCATGAAATACTATTCCTGAATTTTGCTGCTCTCATTGCTGCAGCTGACAGAGGGGATCTGCCTGTCCCTCTGTGATCCCACAACCTCAGAGGTTTCCAGCCATTTCCACTTCACAGGGCTGTGTTCCCAGCTCTCTTTTCATCGATGTCCCAGCATGCAGGCATGTGCTAATCAGTTTTAGCAGGCTCATCATTTGATTGACTTCAAAGCTGGGAACCCAGTTGCTGCCTCTCTTAAAAGATAAGAAAGGGCAGCAGGACAAGGGTTGTTTTTCCTGCCTTTAGTTTATACTTGTCCTTTTTGGATAGGTCAAAGATGAAAGTTGATCTGTTTCGTGCAACATTTGTTTGATTTCTTTCCGTCACTGTTGAATTAGCTTCTCACATCTTTGTCCAGAAAATGTGTTTTCATCACCTTGTAACAAAAGCTCCTTCTCTGGTATCACACATTTGGACTGAAGAAGTGTTGCCTTTGCTTTTTTGAGTGCCTAAGGTTAAACAACAGCAGTGGTCTGCCATGGAATTCACTCTCTCCAAAGGGCATCAAAACCACAAGGTCCTGTACAGAAAGTACAATCTCCAGAACAATATCCACAGCCAAAAACTCCTGTGTAATAGGCCCTTTCCATGGCAACATCTTGCAGATGGCTGAATTTCAGCAGTTATCTGGGCTGACACATTCATTATTCTGCACTGGAAGAACAGGCTTCTTACGCATGAAATGGTCACATAGATGAACATAAGTAATGTCCTCAACAACTCAGAAATGGGAAATTCAAACAACTGTCTTTTTACCCATCACGAACTCAGAGGTATGGGTTTTCCAAGGAACAGTGATTACTTTCATGGCAAGTAATTTATTTCAGGACTATTTTCCTCCCTTTTTCTTTGTGAACTGATTACAAATATCTCTTATTTATTCATTATTCATGCATTAGGTCAATACCCATTTGATTTTAGTGTGCCAGCCATTTTGCACATAACTTTTTGCAAGTGTTTTGCAGAAATCTGAGATTTCTGATCAGTGTTGCAGGGATTACTTTGAAGGGGAGGATGCTCTTTTATGCCTCCTGCCTGAATGACTGCTGTTACTAACTCAGCCAGCTGGAACTGTGGTCAGGAAAGTGGTGCCTATCCTTTTTTAATCAATGCACTCCATCCACTGAGCATGCCTTCCAACAGCTGAGCTTCAACTACTCTCAGGATGGGTTCTAGCACCATAGATTTGCATCATAACTTTGTTTATTATGCATTGAAGGCCTCTAAGTGATGGATTTTGTCTCTGTTCTTGTATTTCTTTTGCTTTTGGGATTTCAAAGGGAAGAAACCAACTTAAACTAAGAGATTTTCCAAATAGGATGCAGAAAAAAATGGAAAACAACAAAAATTGTTCTTTACAAAAGAGAAGATTTGCTTAGCACGGAGTGTTGCTCTTTGCACACACTGCCCAATGCCTGTGCTGGAAAGGGAAAGGTGAGACCAGTAGGTGACTGAAGGTGAAGCACCAGAGTGGAAAACAAATTCAAATGAGGCTCAGAGTTGCATAGACATGAAGAAATATATAAGAATTTTTGGTGTTAGTGCCTCACATGTGTGGAGCTCAATTTTCTGAGGCAGGGGGGTGGGGGGGGAGGGAGGTTGTCCAAGGAATTCCACCACTTTTTCCTCCTGAAATGGTGCTGGTGTTTCTAATTCTGAGTGATCCTGAAAAAGAAAGAGCTGTGAAAGAAAGATACCCCAAATGTTCCCAAGAATGTTTAAAAAAATAAATTCTTCTATATCTTTTCTTCTCTTCCCCCCTCCCCTCCCTTCATGCTCTCAGCATTCACACCTATATCCCCGCTCTTGGGGAACTTGCTTTCTGCCAGGCTGCTCTGTTTAAAGGTTTCTTTAGCTTAACAATTTTTAAGATTTCAGTCATATGCCTTGCTCAGTGACATCTTCCCTTCCCCCACGTCTCATCTAAAGGTTTCTGGATGTCAATCCACCGGATGTTTCCAATCTAGAGCACAGCACAGGCATTGTGTGAATTACATAGGTCAAACACTGAAGTTCAAGAGAACCAGGGTGTTTGCTGAATGGTTGGAGTTCAGGGGTTATTTGACAGAAAACATCTTGATGAAGGACCTATCCTTTCTGCAGCCTGCTCTTTTGTGTCTGCTGTTGGAGATGAACAGCAATCCCAGCCCAGACAGGGCCCCTCTGTCCGACCACTGAACCAAACTATGTGCTTGTTTCCAGTTGCTTTGGCTAGACAAGAAACAGCAGAGTTAATGGGCAGAAAGGGATATTAATTTGCATTTGAATACAGCCCAACACAGTTACTCAATGTTACTGCTGGGTAATGGGAAAATTAAGCTGAAAGAGAGTTAGCATATGGAAAAGAAATGTAGCTGATGCTGGGAAGACAGACTGGAGTTGCAGTGAATTAGTGGCCACAGCTGTTAAGCAGGATGCCATGCTGCTCTCAGGGCAGGTAGCACTGCAAAAGTAGATATTCCATTTTATACACATTGTGACACAGTGTGGAGTGGCTGGAGAAATAAAATCAACCAACCAAAAAAAAAAACAAACGGATGCATATGTGTGGGGGAAGTGATGCAGTTGCAATATTAAAAGTTCAGTGATGAAAAACCACAGAAGCAAAGGAATGCAAGGGGAGGTATCCTGCCCTCTTAAAAAAAAGCAATAAAAGCCATAAAAAAGTTTCCTTCCATTTTCAGGGGGGCATTTTTATTTTCCAGGAGTCTGGCTAATCACAGCAATTCTCCCTGAGTCACACAGAGCCCAGAGCCAGATTTTTATACACGTTTCTATGTGTTATTATAGCTGAGAGCAATATGTGGTTACTGTCCCAGAGCTATTGGGTTTTTCCTTCTTTTCTCAGGGTCTGGGTTTCCATTCTTGGCTGAGGATCTGAGTGAAGTGACCTTGTGAGCTACCTGTCGTCCCAGGGAAATCAGGGGATGGATTGGGACTGGAAAGGTTCACACAAGCAGCTCACTCTCCGATCCGGGTCTTTCATTTCATTAAGCCCTGGTTTGTTCTGCAGCATTCATTGCCGTGATCCCATGGACACACAGTAGAGTAATGTGGAAAGCCACAATATCCTCCCTTTATTTTCTTTATTTTCTTTTTTTAATAAGTGAAGAAAAATCACTCTTGAGTAAGCTTTAAACACATACAAAGCCTTGACTAGACATCCTCACCCCTTTTCTTACAAGACAAACTCTAATCAGAGCATTGCTTTTCCAAACTGGCTAAAATTGGTATCATCAAAAGCCAAACTTTTTTAATGATACTGTGACCCTACAATGTTGAATACAGTAGTCACCTAAAACTTTCATTACCCTTTCAATTTTGACACACGTTCCAGAAAAATATAAGTATATGGAGATATTTAAATATTTTTCCCACAAAGAAATCCCTAGGATTTAGTTCCACATCTGCCAGCAGTACTGGTGTGTGGCTAAACACGTTGCATGGCTTTGAACTTCTCAAGCGTGACTGTAAAAGGATATTGCCTGTGCTTCTTATTGGTTATATCAGACGAGTCCCACTTCAGCCCTTTGCTTGCTTTGCTGATCTCATTAGAAATAATTAAAGTTTTTATCGGGTTCACATCTAGTAGCTTTGTTTAGCTAGGGTTTTTTCTGTGTGCTTTTTTTTCTCTATTTTATTTTTTTAACAGATCATTTACTTCTGAAGCCTTGCCACACTGCCGTTCACCCAGCGTTATTATTACTGAATCCTTTCTGAGGGTTCACTACCTCCCTCATAAATCATTACATTTCCATTTAACAAATTTAATAGCAGGATCTGGTTTCAATCCTCCCTACACAGAAAGGCCACTTCAGCTTTTCATTCAGACAAGGAACTTGATGGAATGTGCCTGGTGCTCTGAGCACCTCCTAGCCCTCAAAGCATCTCCTTGCTGGGGCCAGCTGGGATGCCTGGGGCTGCACATTGCAGGCACCTGGGCCTTCCTCACCTCTGCTGCTGAAGAAATAAACAGAAGGAAGAAGGAATAAGGGCAAAGAAATAAACTTTTTTTTTCCATCAGTCTAAATAAAGGGAGAAAACATTCAAGTTCTAAACTGAGAAGTCATGAAAATTCTGAAAATATTGAAAATTTCTAAGGGGTTGGATTTTGAATTAAGACATGTTTATATACAAAGCCAGCACTGTCATAGTACACTGGACATTACACCCTGCCCATATACCCTCAGAGAGGAAGATATACTGACCAGCACCATATGGACACAGAGCAGCAGCAACTCTCAGGGGCATTTCACATCTTATTCATGAACGGTAGATGTGAGAAAATGCTGCATCAAGGTGAGGAAGAGGAATTCAGCACTGAAGCTTGTCCTTAGTGAACATCTTCCATCTCAAACACCCAGCCATCATTCATTGCAGGGGATCACCCATCATGCCTCAGCAAAGGCTGTAAGTGCAGACTTACAGGCATTTACTGAGGAATGGCTGATATATATCAAATAATTCTCTTACCCTACAGTCATATTTTCAGGTGGATGTTCCTTTAAAGGCAGCTGATACCTGCATTTGGGTTTGTTCTTGATTTGACCCAGCCTGTGCTTGGCCTTGACTTTAGCTGATCCCAGCACCGAAGCCCCTTGGGGACTCCTGAGGTCCCCAGTGCTGTGCCAGCTGAGCACCTCACCTGTTTTTCCCCCCTGGGAGTTAGGAAAGTGTATTCTCCCTATTTCTCCCATGATTCCGTCTTTCTCCTCTCTCACCGAGTCTTACCTGGGCTGGAAAAGGCAGGATATGAGACCACCATCCCAGGCCCATTTCAAAGATTTGTGACCACCTTCTCAATGCTCTGCAGCACGATTCTGCGGTGGTGACAGTCTCCCTCTGGCAGTCTCAGCTTGGGCAGAAGCCTGATTCAAATTTATTAAAGCCACTCTAAGATCCTCTTTGATTCCAAAGCATTTTGGATTTAGGCTTCTTTCCCATCCAATGGGAGTCCCTTCCAAATCAGCTCCAAGGCACATCTGGATGCTGTGCAAAGGGTTTTCTAGTGTCAATTTGACTCTGTGGGTATTAAAGAGCACAACATCCTACTCAATTTTCAGTCAGTCACATTCTGCCAGCAGTTGTATTTTGAAACAGAGGAGCAGGGAAAGGGGAGATAATCTCTCACATAAGTGTATGCAATGTGCACCATTAGAAGATAAGGACACCATAATGACATCTTATTAGAACAATCATTGTAATGCAAATTGATTATTTACTTTGTAACCCATTATGCTTTCCCAGAAAGTAGTTTTTTGGATATGATTTTCAATTTTCTTTGAACCAGATGCATCCCTAACCACAATTATTTTTATAGCTCACAGATGTTGCCACTTTCAAGCCACCAGAGCAGAAGGGAACACCAGGAAGAAAGAGAGGGATGAAAACTGGTCAAGATTCTAGGTCTGGTGTCCATGAGCAGGACCAGAGCTCACCAGCATGTGCAGGTGTTCATCTTCCTAAGAACACACTGACATCTCCACCCTGTGCCACTGCAGGTGACGTGGGGGACCAGAAAGTGGAAAGGCCCTGACCTGGTGAGTTTTCTCATTGTACATCAGGATCATAGAGCTGTCCTTTACACTCCAGTCTTACCTAGGATTTAAGAGAATTGTTGGAGGAATAACTTCATATACCACACTTAAAACTATTGCTCAGGTCTTTAGTCTTTATCTCAGAGCCTGGATACAAACAACTGGGAAGCCTACCTGGCTTGGTTGCAGTAGAAGTAGAGACCCTCCTAAGTCCATGGAATCTGCATCTGTGTCTTTCCACGACTGCAGGCTGAAGCAATATGAAGCAAGAGAACTGTTAAAATTATAAGTTCTGTTTCAATGCACACTCATGCACATATCTCACAGGCAGCCCCAGGGTGATTGACCTTGTGACATGGAAAGAGTTAACCAGAAGAGCTGGCCCTCATCAGCATCAGGTCCCTGTTAGCAGGTAGTAGATGTCTTTTGTCACCAGGAAGGACAGGGTGAGCACAGCCATTATTCCCAGCTCTGGCCCGGATATCAGCTGCCTGTCTTATTCTTCCCAGGGCAGCTTACACAGGCACTGTCGAGAGGTGTGATTCAAGCCTGCACGGATCCCCACAGCCAGATGAAGCCCTGCATGAACTCATCAGATGGCAGAGCCCAGAGCTGTGCCCTCCTGCTGCCTCAAAGCCTGGCTCACTCTGGAAGCGAGCACCCGCTGGCAGCTTTGTGTGCAAAGCCTGATTCGCCTGCGTTGTCTTCCAGCGACCGGAACAGCTGTGTTCAATCAGATCTGACTGCGGTGTGAACTCCCGAGCACACAAATGCTAGCAGTGATCTGTTCAATTTCATCAGCCCGGAATTGGCAGCCATACTGCCTGAGGGGCTCTGAGCTCCTGACCAGCACGGGCACTTCCCTGAGCTCCACTCCCCGAAGTGACACGTGCACGTACAAGAACTGAGCAACAGAAAACTCCCCAGAGTGTCATGGGTTAACCCCAGCCAGCAGCTCAGTCATCCCCTCCAGGTGGGATGTCAGAGAGAATCGGAAGTGTGAGAAAACTTGTGGGTTGAGATAAAGACAGTTTAATAGGTAAAACATAAGCTGCACACAGAGGCAGAGCAAAACAAAGAATTTATTCACCACTTCCCTTGGGCAGGCAGGTGTTCAGCCATCCCAGGATAGCAGGGCTCCATCACACCTTGCTGCAGAAGACAAACACCATCACTTTAAACATCTTCCCCTTTCTTCTTCTTCCCCAGTGCTGTATGCTGAGCATGATGCCATATGGTTTGGGATGTCAGCTGTCCTGGCTGTGTCCCCTCCCAACTCCATGTGCACCCCCAGCCTCCTCGCTGATGGGGTGGGGTGAGGAACAGGAAAGGCCTCGGCTCTGTGTAAGCTCTGCTCAGCAGTCAAAAAACCATCTCTCTATTTCGGTCATGCATCTAAAGCACAGCTCTACAATAGCTACTAGGAAGAAAATCAGCTTTATCTCAACCAAATCCCGTGCATTCGTGTACAAGAATTGGGCATCAAAACCTGGTCAAGGCCAACACAAATGAGAGAGATTCTGTTTCACCAGGTTTTTCCAGTTCCAAAGAGCTTTGCAGAGATGACAATATATCTTGCCCAAGCCAAGGTCAACCCTTTGCTGAGCATTTCTCACCAGCCATGCTGGACCTTAAGTCCCCACTGTCCTGGTTAGCAAAGCCCCAACCATTCTGAGAGTGTGGCAATGAGAAAGAAGGCCAAATTAGAGCCAGAGTCCAAATTTTCATGTAAATTCAGGGTAAATCCCAAGTTACAAAAAAGCTTTCAGATTAGGCTGACAATATGCTAAAAATTTAAATGAAATTATTTAAAGTTGTGAGCAATTTATGTGATAAAACAAGTACTGGAGAATTTTTTTTTTTCCATGAAGGTGGCCCCAGCTCCTGTCTGCTCATGGCCACGTCACTGGATTTTTCCTTTACACCTTCTCACTGCAGCCATATCCAGGTTTGCACAAGCTCAGCAAAGCCTTTGGCACAGCTGCTGCCCTTGCTGCTCTGACAGGTGACCCAGCATTTATTTTTTCTCTAATCAAGATGACCCTGAAAGTGGCCTATGGTTGATTCATGGCTTTGTGAAGCCTTTCCAGGTGCCTGCAGGCACATGAATCTCAACTCCCTGGCCTGCTTGCAGCCTNCCCCCGATTCTGGCTGCACAGGACTGTGTACCTGAGCCCTGGTAAAACCTGGAGACAGGGTGCTGATAAAATGTGCTGTTCTACTGACATGCTTTTTCTCTTCTTCCTGGTGGTAAAAGTAATTGCGTTTGGTCCTCTCCTCTCTATGTCTCCGTGCAATCTGTTGCTGACAGGATGGGTGGGGAGATATCAAAGGGCTGCTCCTCTTCACTTGCTTTCACTTGCAGAGTGAGGAGGTCTGCAAATCCTGCCATGAGCATGGCTCTTGCACCTCAGCTCTTCCTGTGCTTTCTGCTGGAAGGCATAAGAAGTGTTTAAATCAGGTGCACTCTCCTACCGGGGTTTGAGCCCCCTCCGGCTCAAGGTCTGTTAGACCTGTTATTGTGAGACTCATTTCCCTTAAAAATTCAAGCTCATGTTAAAAATAGAGGTCCTTTTAGACTAAGTGGTGCCCATGCATTTGATGTGTGGAACATGTCCTCACATGAACCCAGTGGCTATTCAAACCTGCAAAGTTTGGTTCATTGTGTTCATCCGAGAGAGCTGCAAGGGCCTGTCCCTGGATCCTGCCTGCACGGCTTGCTGCCCTTCCTGAGAGCTCATTAGGCAGTGGAATTGTACACAGGACCTGAGCAAAAGCCCAGTGGAGCCAGTGAATGATTTTCTGTTGATCCAAGCCCTTGAACTGCAGCAGCACAGGCGAAGAAAATTGGGCAAAGCTTCTGTTTTCAACCCACCAGAACAATATTTGAATTTCCCTATGTTGCCTCTTTTATTTTCTTTTGTCTTTTTGGACTCTGAACTATTTGGTTCAGACAGATTTCTCCTCTATATATCTCCTTGTATTTCTGAATACAGTTACTAGTTGGGGGGGGTGGGGGGAAGATGAGCAAGAGGCAGAAATCAAGGCAAAACTATGGTAAATGGAGCTTTTTTAAACACACCAACAGGACAAAGGAGTGAACCATAAACTATTGTAAGAACAGTTACAGCATTGAAACAGTAACAACAAGAAATCAATATATCGTGGCTTTGCAATTAAATAGCATTCTTTATCTGATAAGTTCCTTGTGTTTTGTGTTAATTAAATCTTCCTCACTCACGTGATATGCCGAAGGCAGAAATCTTCAGCAAGACTGTCAAATGGCTACATTAGCTGGAAGTGCAAAGCTCACTTTACTTCCCCAGGAAATGAGCACTTTTCTTTGGAAAAATCATGTTTGCTACATCTGCTCTGGCAAAGCTCCTCCCTATTCAAACAGAAGAACAGCTGAGGAAATGAAAGCTTAATTTACCTGAGTTAAGACAGGGAAATTTAGAGTAAAAGAACCTGAATTTCTTAAAAAACAGATGTTGAAATCTGGGGAAATAAATCACAGCTTGAAGAGAAGGAAAAGCAAATGTTACATGGATGCTGCATTAACTGCATCATTTTTCTTTTTTGCCTACTGTTTGCCTGCTATTCCTCTTGCTTGATTTGTTGAACCAGTGACAAGAGACTTTCTACCCTGGAAACAAACTTGTTTTAAAAGAGGAATAAAAAGTGTTTGTGTCTCCTATGGACAACTTGCACTGGGAACACCAGCAACAGACTGGGAAATGAATGCTTGTCTAGGTGTATGCCAGCTGTCGAGCTTACACTAAACAATGTTCTTAATTAGTAGTAATGGGTTGGCAAACTCCTGGAAGTGCATAACCAATTAAGGGTTTTTTTATAATTATGATCACTTAAAGACAATAGCATATTACAAACGATGACTAACAAAGACAAAGCAAATGTCAATTAGGAAATATGGCTCTGATCAACTCAACTCACCTTAAAGCATGAATCACTGTAAATGCATTTTTTTGTTCAAATGGTAAAAACAGGGCTGAGGAAGGGAGACAACTGTGCTAGGAAAAGGAAAAGCGGAGCTATTCTGCTTCCCATGCTGAAGGGACAACACAGAAATTAATGAGGAATTGCCATGACACATGACACAAAGGGACTATCCCTATGGTGCTGCCCTTGGTGAGCAAAAACCACTTGCACGGTCAGAGCAGCCCTGTGCTGGGGAAGGGGATGTGGTCTGTGCATCTCTGTCACCTCTTGTAAGGCACTTATCCAGCTCAGGATGTACCACTTAATTTTCAGGTATCTATTTTAAACTTATTCAGCTGTCCCAGATATCCACACGAGACTGGCAGACATGACAGCGGGCCCATGGAAAAGCTGTGCCCTCCTGGAGGGACAGCTGGAAGGTGGATGAGTGGTGTGAGGGGAGCCAAAGTGTATTAGAGGCCTGTGTTTAGACATCTGAACCAAGTAAGGAGAGGTTTCAGGTCCTGTAAATCTTGTGCTGTCCTTGCAACATCACACCTTGCCTGGCTCAGTACGGACCTTCCCACCAGACCTTCTCTGAAAATTGCTAAACATGGGTGTATAAGGCATAAACACAGCTCTGAGCTCAAAAGTGTGCTCTATACTCAGAAATGGACTGGCATTTGAAATAGAATTACTTTCTCTGCAGAGGGTATACACTTCAGATGAGGAAGCAAGTGGGCACATTTACAGGAGCTTGTGACACAGAGCTCCCAAGAAGTTGCATCTCTGAACTTTCCAGACTTGAGCTTCTGTATGACTGGTGACACTGAAGGGAGCAGAAGGTCTCGGGTTTCAGGAGCAAATTCCATGATAAAAGTCCTTTTGTGGTGTCTTTTCAGCTTTTCTTACTTTGTTGGTACTCATGAAGATAGGAATTTTTTAGATTATTTTTGTGGGGGACTTTTGGGGATAAATATATGTGTGTATATATAGATACATGTAATTTTTGCCCTTAGCTTTAAGGACACAGTAGAAAACTATTCCCCTGGATCACAAAGTAACCAAACAGTGTTAAATGGAACAGATCAATCTGCAAAGTGAGGAAGGAGATGTCTCCCATCCATCACAGTGACACTGCTGAAGGCCAGGATACGAAGGTTTGATTTTGTCTGCTCTGACAGCACTCATTCAGCCAGCAAATCTCTACCACGTTACACACGGCTCTGAAAGGTAACTGGCAGCATATACATGACTTAGAGATACACAGACTCAAGCAAGCACGATGACAAACTATCAGAATAATCTGGAAAGCAGGGGACAGGGAAGGATATGAATTATTCCCCCTTCAGAATATGGGTGCTCAAAACTGTTATTTGTGCTGCTCCAACCAACTCAGAAAGCAGAGTCTGTGCTGAGCATACGAATCCTGCCATTATTATCTTATCTTGGTGGTTTCAGAGTGGATTTTACCAGGAATGAGAGATGAGTAGTTTCCTCCCTTCCTAAGCAGCACTTTCAGTATTTGCAACCATGAAGGATTAAAATCAGTATTATGCACCCCCAAAAAATTAATTTCTTCGAAAAATATCACAAGATAAAAGGAAAGCCACTTCTCTTGGTAGCCCTACCTTTTTTACTTCTTAATCCTTTTTACCATGACATGACTGAGTATCTCCATCATTGACCACAGCATAATGTACTTTTAAATACATTAGCTTAGGTACTATTAACAACCTGGCTGCAATAGCTTGGATTAGGCACTGGCAGAAAATCCTATTTGAAAGGCCTGGCAAATTCAGTCAGGGTCTGAGCTCAGTGCTGGCCAACCCAGGTCATTGTCACACCAACCTGGAGAGCTGAGGGACAGCTCTGGCTTCAATTGACTCTATGCCATGACCAGGCTGGCAGGGTGGGTGTTCAGCTGCAGCATGGAAAGTCATAACCTTTATGAATGCAGATTTAACTGGCTGGTAACGGTCTCCAGGTGTCCCATGGGAAACTGCAAATACGTTACTGAGTTTAGTGACAAGATGACCTCTGGGAATGACAGACAATTTCTATTACACAGAGGTGTGGAGGTTCAGTGCTGCCCACTTTGCCGTCACCTTTGGCTGTAGACCAGTGCTTTGAGTCTGTTTGCTGGCAGCTCACAGACTTTGCAATGAGCATGGAAAATAAATCTGTCATGAGCATCTTTTCTGGAGTATCTTTGCATCATCCCCTCTCGTGCCTGGATGTATTATCCATGTTTACAGGACATGTTTACATTGGAGAGCTCCTGGCAGAGGTTCCCAAGCTCACCATACCCAAGCTGTCACTGGAACAGGACATTCCATAATCCTTCAGCAGATCTCTACCCCAACCAATTAGACCTGTTGAGAGGCAGCTGATTATGAGCCCAAAGATACCTGGAGGTTACACCACTCCCCACAGCACAGCTGGAGTCTGCCTTGTGTGGGTGTTCCAGCCCCTTGGTGCTGTCTGTCTTCCCACTGGAATCTTTTGTGCAGCTCCAAGCAAAAAGTAGGGTATGATCCCCAGGGAGTCTAATAGAATCATAGAATCATTTAGGCTGGAAAAGATCTTTAAGATCACTAAGTCCAATCCTAAAATAACTTGCAGGAAACAATACAATTAGGGAGGGAATATGCTGGTCCAGAAAGAGCTTTATGCAATAGTTGCTAACACTCAGACCAGGCCAGAAAAGCTCAAGGATCAAGCACTTCTCTGATGCTGATAGTCAGTTTTTTCTTGCGCATGAATGTATGTTGATAGCTGGCATGTATCCATTCCAGTTAGCATTTCAACTAGACTTGGAAATCTCTCACATTCAAGTGCTGTGTTATAACACACCCATGTTTTCCAAAACCTTCAAGACAAAGTGTAAAATATCCTTAAAACAAAGAGACATTGTCAAGTTGTCACTTTTTCACACTGGCCAGTGGCTAACCAGTGTAGATGTGTACATTTTATATGGAAAAATAAAGATAACTAGTTTGAGTCATGCCTTTTAAGGCATTTTTCTAGCTGGAACATCCCCTTAGCCTGCACAGTACCCAAAGCAGGGCAGGGACTGACACACACATTTTGGGTCTATATGTTGCTACAGGTTGAAAATGAAGCAATTAAACTTACAGATACTCTGGCTGCAAAGATTAATCTGAGGCCAGTTCCTGTCCCTAGACTGCCCTGCAGACCTATTGCATTTTGTTGTAATTGCCTAAATGTAATTGAGAGTGAGAATAGAACCTTTGAACCCTTTTTTTCAGTTTTTCACTGTTTTGTTTGTGCTTCTGCTGCCACAAAGCATCATGAACTGATGAAAAAATTAGCAACTCTGAAACACAGTTTAAATTGATTGGGAACCAAAAAGATGAGGAAAAAAAAGAGTGGAAACATTTGAATATATGTGGAAGGAATGACCATCTTTCTCAGCATTGCACTTAGTAGTTTAGTTATTATAGTTATTATATTATAATATATTAATAATAAAGCATTATATGATTAAATTACAGTTATTATAACAGAAAGCAATGTTGTAACATGGGAATTGCTCTGACTCATATATGGTTTCATAAAAGTGGCAGAAAGTTGAGGATTGTGCTGCCTCTTAAACAAATAAGAAATTTAACTGCCTCAGGAACATTTGGAAATTCAAGATAAAGTCATAGTCTCATATCTTATATTAACAAATTGCTGGCTCCTAACACAGGCCTGCATAGCCTTTTGTACAATTAGTGACAAATTTGGGGCCAGTGACATATTTAGTGCATGGAAAATAGAACTAGTCTGTATGATGGATGATGACTGGGTAATGATTGTAAGTAATGGTCTATTTGTACATCTGAACAAAGCAGAGAAAGCAATTAGCCCTTCCCGTAAGCCCTCCATCACTGACAGGCTGTCATGCTTCTTTAGCTTCCCTGGCATAGAGGAGCACAGAGGAGAAAAGGAGGTGCTGGAAAAAATGACAGAAAAAGGTAGAAAGGAAGGAAAGCAGAGCAGGTTGTTCCTGAAACCCAGTCTGGGTGACTTGGGTGCCATATTCTGTCCCCTTCTCTTTGTATCTCAGTGGAGCCTTTTTCCCATCCAGGTTCATCACTGGACATGCTGTCCATCCACTGATCCCTTCCCTGGCTCCTTGGCAGTCAGCATGTCTGATCCACATGTCTCACCCTGGACAATCTCATTCCAGAACTTCTTTCTCCCTCCTGGCCCTTGTGCACTTGCTCACACCCTATGTCATAGATCATCGTGTGGAAAAAGCAGCTCAATGCTGAGGAGCTGAACTTTTCTTCCTCCGGCCTTCCAAAAAAAGAAAAAATAAATAGAGAAAAAAAAAAAGAAAAAAGGTTTAATTGTTAGAAGAGAAATAGGGAAAAGAGCAAAGAACTTTGTTATGGTGAGACACAGATCCACCCTACACATTTGAGTATGCTGTGCAAAACTTTGTTCAAAAGTGGAAAATGTTCAAGGGGAAGGAAAATGTGATTTGAGGAAATGAACAGCAACTAAGGAGATTAGTGCTCATCAAGCTGCAAGGGTAGAAGAAACAGTGAAGGGAGAACTATGAGAGATCTATAAAATTATGAGTCCCAGTGAGTTGGTGATGAGAGAAAAATTATTTGCAGTCCCTGCCAGTTGACAGCTAGGGGCTATCGAATAAATCAGCTGGCAGGTCCACACCAAAGCAAATCAAAGCAGGATATTTCTTCAGACAATGTACTCCCCACTCCTGCCATCTCTCTGCCTAACTTTCCTTTATCATTCTCCCCTACAGTTCAGGAATATTATTTTCTCTTTCAACTCCACATCTCTGCACATCTCAGAAATCTTCTCCACAATATTTTCCTGATGCACATTCATTGAATCTCACAATATCATCACTGCAACTAGCCAGCTTTTACTTTCCTGCTAATTGGCACTACTATAACGTAATATCCATGAAAGATCTCCCTCCCATTCTGAAAGCCAAATCCTTTCCCTATCCAATGTATAGGGAATGAGTTGTGTCATTCCCTATACATTGCAAATGCAGAAGATGCTGATCTGCAGACAGCAGCTGACACAAGATTCATATCAATTTCCCCTTCTGCTCAGCTTGGGAGGGGAAGTTGCAAACTGGTTGATGTGAATTTCCTTCTGAACTGCGCATTGCTGCAGATCAGGAAGTGCCGGACTGGGATTCAGGTATTTCAAGTGTCTTATCTGTCTCCTGCTCTGTTGTCTCTAAGTATATCAGCAACTTTCTCAGGGTCACTGAGATGTCATCACAGCCCAATAATTTTATAAATGTACACATCTCTTTCAGTGTACAAAGGGCCAGAAATTCTAGAGGCAGCTTCTCCTCCCGGAAGTGGAGAAGGCACAGAGTGAGACTGGCACAGGAATGTAGTAAAGACATTTGCAGATATTCATGCTCCTGTCCCTCAAAACAGCATCAAAAACAACCTTCTTTAATCTTTAGTGAAGAGCAAACTGGGTGTGGACTTCACAGGGAAATGCAAAATACTGAAAGATATAATGGAAACAATGATACATTTGACCTCAGGTCAAACAGAAGAGAGAAAGAATGAACTACAGATAAGAAAGGTGCAGGTAGAAGGGAGTGAGGGGAAAGCAGAGAGCCAGGGAAAACAAACAGGAAAAATACTGTCTTTGTTCTTGAGCTTTAATTTCTGTATGTTTGGTTGAATTTTTCTATTACGGTTGTTGTGTGTGGTTTAGATTTGGGTGGGTTTTGGTGTGTTTTTGTTTGTTTCAAGGAATAGAGCCACCTGTATAAAGTGGTTGGTGAACAGGGGAGGTTTTTTAAAGTATATCAAATACTTATTTGAATAGGGGAATTCCTTGAATTTACATACAATAAACAGCATGTTACGTAAAGCTGCTGTGGATTACAGCGATTTAGCACAATTTCACTAGAGAAATAGCCGCTCAGTTCCTTCAGATTCTTTAACATCTGTGCACAGGATGTTTTAAAATGTTACTTTATGTCAGTTCAAACATTTTCAATTCTGAGATTATCCCACCTGCCACACAATGAATTTCCCTGCCCTTTTGGCAGCGTGATATCTATTAAGTTTTATTTAAAGGAATAGAAAGACTCAAAAATTAGTTTCATTATAATAATTCATGAATAATCAGGTTGATTCTCCTCCCTAATACAGTGAAAGAATTAGTTATTGCAAAATCCACCAGCAAGAACCTTTGTCAAATATTGACGTTGTTTTGGGTGGCTGTAGTGTCAGCAGCCGGGGGTGGCATTGACACAGGCCCTGGGTGACACAGCAAGGTTGGGCCAGGGATGGACTTGGCAGCAGCCACAGGTAGGAATGAGCTCGTTAAAAGTGACAATTCTGTTCCCACAGAGGGCTGGGCAGGAACTGGGAGTTCCCCTCTCAGGGAGACGCCAGGTGCTGGTGGCAGGATTGTTGTCTGCCTATTGCTTCTGAGAGAGATGCTACTGCCTTCCTCAGAGTTTATGCTACCCCTTTAACCTGTAATTTGAGAAAAACCCCACAATCCACCCATTGCCCCTGCCAGCCATGCTTCCCACAAGTGTGTTCTTGATCACCCTCACCACACTCAACTGACTGGCTCAGTGCAGAAATTTCTGGGCAAAAATGCCTCAGAATCAGGTTTGCAACAGTTCAGTGAGGTAATTCTCATGGTCCCTCCTGGCCTTTGTGTTTGTGATTCTTTGAACGTTCACCCCTGTTGTCATGAGCAAACAGGTCTGGAAGAGACAGGGTTGGAAACCAGGAGATCCTCCATCCCACTCTGCTCACAGACCATGAGGTCAGCCTTTCCTCACTTTCTGTTTATATAATGGTAGAACCATATTTAATCTCTTTTTCAGACTAGGAAGAGAAAGTCCTGCTGGAGTCTTTCATCAGCTTATTTGTCCTTTTAGCTTTGTCCAGCTCTTTATGCTCAAGCCTATTAGGTGATTTTAGTGAACTAAAGCCCAGTGAAGCTGAAATCCTTGTCTCAGAAAACTAAGTCTTTCTCTTGCCCTTTTTCCATTTTCAACAGCAATTAAAGGAAAAAATGTCGCCTTATTACATCCCATCACCTGCTGAATCATGAGTCGATATCCTGACTTACTGTGGGAGGCTTTTAAAAAATACTAGACTCATTATTCCCTGACCTAGTGATTTATATTGTGATCCTTTGCGGGAAGAAAATGCACTAAGATCACAAAGTGGGAGAACAAAATCAAGAGCACGTTGTAATAAATTGAGTAAATGGTACCCTAAATGATAGAAAACTGCAGTCAGGAGGACGAAAATATCATGGCTGTGTGAAATATGCCAATTTAAGTTTTCATGATTTTGACAGATCAAAACCCATGACCTTTTATTTGAGGTGGGTTTGCTTTCTCAGAGATCTCACTGAATCCATAGCATCAGACAGAGCCCAGGACACCATGTACAGCTGAAAAGAGAAGGGAAATGTTTGGTAGTCTTGCCAGCTGCATCTATTTACTGCTGAGACTTACCAAACATTTTTAGCAAATCCTGAGATGCTCTGGCTTGCATTCTGTGGGGCTGAATAACTTCCAATGGTTCTTTTTTCCAAAGGCTTCAGGTGACAAGCAGAGCCTCACCCATCCATCTGAAGGCACCTACCTCAGACTGATCATTCATTCAAGCATGGCGTTTCTGTCTACCACACATTCAGCAACACTGATTTTGGCAATCTTCCTCCAAGTTCTGCCCATGGTGGGTACCACTGAAGATCAGAGACAGGCAGTCTTTGAGGAAAAGAAATAGTCCAGCATTAATGTCCTTCTTTAACCTGTCCAGAGAGTGTGGACCTGGTGCTGTACTTTGCAAACTGGAAACTCTTCAACATTCTTGTGGTATGCTGGTGAGTAACCAAAATGCCTGGATGTTTTTTACACACCCTGTGTCTGCCAAAGGGCCCTCAAAGAGGCAATTTACCCTCTCACGGCAGCAGGCTGGCTTCAGTCACAGTCAGCACTGGAAAAGGAAAGCTATTCTGAGGAATGAAACACAGACTAGCTAACAGAGCCTAACAGTGCCCATCTCTAGGGCATTTCACATAAACCAGGTTGATGTGAATTCAAAGACCTAAAAAAATGCCCTGAGGTGCAACGCATTTATCAGGTGTTTCATAGGATAAGTCTCTTCTCTCAACTCTTCGGAGATTTCCTGGCATGAGATAATAATAGAACAAACCCCATCTTGCCTATGCATGTTCAGTTAAGATCAGCTAAATTAATTTTTCTTAGTTAAGACAGTTATTACTTTGCCAGTTGCCTCTGGATTTTTACATCCTGTAAACCCCAACTGCAACATATAGTGCAGTTCTCTGCACACAAAGAAATATCATCTGAACTTTGCTGCTTAAAATAGGTAGGAAACCTCTGTGGAAATAGATCTCACGTTTTTCCACAACAGTTTCTCCAAACTTACTGCTGGTAAATCTTCAGGGAAATATTTATCTTCATTTTCAGCTTCTTTAAAAGGAAAGTTTTAGCTGTTTCCACTTTCATTCATTCTTAGTTAATCTTGTGGTAAGCGAAATAGCAAAGTTTGTGCTCAGGCTGAGACCAATCCAGGGAAGCACTTAACAGTGTGAAATATCCTACTGACTTCCAGAGGGACTGAATGTTTCAGCTTGTGCATGCATTTAAGTGCATGGCTGCTGGGGAACTTCTGATCTCTAAATCTGAAAATGTGACCAGAGAGTGCATCGCGGGTGGGTGCCAGCTTGGCTCCTGAGGAAGCAGGAGAAAGGAAAGTGGTGCATCATCTCAGGGGGGTTGTGGGCACTCAGCTGCAGAGGTCCAGGCACCAACAGAGGGGCTCTGAGAGGTGACTGCCGTGGATGCATCTGTGACATCAGGAAATGCGAATGCCCTGCTCTGTGTCCTGCTTCACATGGGACACTGCAGCAGAGAGAGCAGAGCAGAGGCATAGGACTGCAAAGTCCAGAATATCTGTACAAAGCCAGTGTCACAGAGGACTAAGATAATATGCAGATCATGAGGTGCAGCCACGCAGCCTCTTCCTATGACCTTCCTCTGTAGAAGAGTGAGCCCTGGGCATGGCAGAAAGCTCTGCAGCTCTTTGCAAAGGTGTGAGGCTGCCAGAGCCTCTTGGCAGGTGCCAGTGTCAGCACAGGGGGCTGTGGTGGTTGGAGGCTGCACACAGATCCACCTGGCTTCTCTGGGACTCAGGAGGTCCAGTGCACTTTTGTTATATAACCAAAGTGTTTTTATGCAACTACTCCTCCAGCACTGCCCTGTGAGATCCGATTATTATGGAGGATGAAAAACATTGTTATTTTTAACAGCTGGATCAAGGCTCAATGGGCTTAAAAGGATATTCAGAAGCAGCTGCTTCCGTAAGATTTTCAAGTCAGTGGTGACCACTGCAAAAACTGTTTGCTTCTGTTTTGGAGACTGCTTTTCCATGGCATTTGTGTTGCCTTGCAGCTGTAAATGAAAGGTTGAGTCCTTTTTCCATAAATGTTTTAAACTACTCATTGCTCTTCATCCAGGCAATGGAACAATAGCTTTCCAAAAGGTTCCTTTCCATGAGATTAGGAAACATAAAATAATACCAGTGCTTCTGGAAGGTAATATTTCAAACCACAGCATACTATTCACATAGGACATCTTTCCCTAAGCACCCATTTATAACAATTCATACATTGTGCAATATTAGAATCATTTATCCAACACTCAAATCATTCTTGATTTCCAAGAGCTGGAAGTACTGCTATGTTAAAAGAAGTCAGAGAGGGAGGCTATTCCAACTGTGGCATACCTGATGCTCACCTCTGTGCTTTGACAGTGATAAACATACTGCAAGCCATTACAGTGCATAATTTGAATAGAAAGCATCTGGACTATTGAGGGAAGATAAAAGGAAGAAAGTGGTATGTTCCACTCATCCCTCCCAAAAAGCAGAATTTTTTATCATAGGTTAGTTATTCAACTTCCTGCCTTTCCTGAAGAAAAAAAAAATAAAAGAAACTACCAGGTAAACTTACATTTTTGTTCAGATGCAGTTGCACAAAACTCAGACCCAGACCTTGATCTTCCTGAAGTTTTCAGAGCTGGGGGAGCAATTTGTTTCACTCCAAAGGCAGATGTAGGTTCTGGCTGTGATCTCCACAGCGGATGTCCACAGTGTTCGAGGAGAGTGGACTGTCTTTCTTCTCTTGTGCAAGATCAGGTAGAACAGGGCAAGAAAGATCTTATTTTTGAGATCAGTCACTTTAAGCATTCTAAATCTCAAACTATTTAAGTTTATTATGAAGATTAGTTATAGCCTTACAGGCTGAAGTTCCATTGGTTTTCTGTACCTTCTCAGGCCAGTAGAAGTTGTCTGACAAGTACTGAACAGTCAGAGCATGCTGTGGGTCTTTAGGGCTCACTGAGCTTTTGGAAGTAGTTCCAGCTGTGTTTCTGTTTAAAGGTTCTTCTGCAACCTGAACCAACAAAAATTCAGCTTACTGGAGTAAGCAAACTCTAAGTTCTCTTATTGCCAGTGAGAAGAAAACATATTTTTCACCAGAGGATGATTTTGATTTCTTCTGCCTCAAACATCTATTCCAGAATGGGGCAACTAATCAGAGATGTGATTTATTGTTGTGACCATATCCAGTTGGCAAAGACTAGGTACAAATTTAATTCTCTATAGCTGAAGAAAATTTAAATCAACCTTACCTGGAAAATGAAAAGAAGCTTTCAAGGGTTTTAAACAAGTAGAAAAATGCATAAAAATCAAATTTTGTCCTGTGTTGCATGTTGTATTAGATTGAAATGCAGTGCCCTTGGTGAGCTGAAAGATGATCAAGAAGCAAAGCATGACTCCTTGGCAGGATCAACTTGATGGTGATCACACAGCTCTGTTAGTCCAGGTGTGCAGCATTGTAATGGGAAGACTAAAAGTGGTGCAAATGGAAGGTGGCTGGGTGTGGGGGCACCAGCAGGAGCGTAAAGCAGGCACAGGGCTCTCAGAATGTTCAGAGCACACAGCAGTCAGCAAGACCCCAGCACCTCTGCCTCCAGCTCCACAACATACCCAGACCTGGAGGTAAAGAATGACCTGATGATTCACAGAAGTGGGACAGAATGGAGACACTGATCACTGCCAGACCCAAAAAATACAGAAATGCATATTGGAAACCTAGACACACTGAAAGAATCATGGAAAACCCAAGAAAGACTTCACAGGTGGTGCTATGGACCCTGGATCTCATAGTTTAACAGGAGTGTTGTTACACCTGGCTGCCAGTCTGATGTTGGTCACCACAAACATGCTGCTGCTCATGAACATGAGGCTGGGAACATGAATCAGTGAAAACACTTTTTCTTTCAGTTTAAATTTTAAGAAAAATCACCTTTCCCTACTGTAAGGTCATGAAGGCCAGGACTATATGTGGCATGGGTACTTCCAGCACTTGTTGACAAAACGTTGTGACAGTATTCATGTATATGTAGATTGCATGCAAGTTGTCGAGGTAGAGCAGGAGGTATTTCTGTTTCAAGGAAGCATGAAGCATGCTCTGTGCTGTGTTTCTGTGATATCAGAAGTATCAGTTTGTCGTGGTTTAACCACAGCTGGCAGCTCACCCCCACGCAGTCACTTGCTCAGCCTGCCCTGGTGGGAAGGGGGAGAGAAGCGGAAGAGTAAACGTGACAAAACTCGAGGGTTGAAATAAAGGCAGTTTGATAGGTAAAACAAAAGCCCTGCACACAAGCAAAGCAGACCCAGGAATTCACTCAATACTTCCCATGGGCAGGCAGGTGTTCAGCCATCCGCAGGACAGCAGGGCCCCATCACGTGTAATTGAGACTTGGGGAGACAAATGCCATCTCTCTGAACATCCCCCCTTGCTTCTTCAAACCCAGCTTTATACACTAAGCATGACATCATATGGTGTGGGCTGCCCCTTGGGCCAGCTGGGGTCAGCTGTCCTGGCTGTGCCCCCTCCGAACCCCTTATGCACCCCCAGCCTCCTCACTGGGAGAATGGGATGGGGTAAGGGGCAGAAAAGACCTTGGCTCTATATAAGCACTGCTTAGCAGCAAGAGGACTTTGCATCTTATCTCAGAAATAAAGATACAATTCCTGGAAATGACTGATGCAAGCTGTTATTAAGGGAGATATATTCATACATTTCAACAGAGTTAGATGATGATGAAGTTGAAGCAAATTCAATCTTGTAATCACAGATAGCTGTTGTTTCAGGAACAGTATCATCCAAAAGATCTGGTCTGTATCATCTTGATGTTTACAAATAAACATTGAAGTGGAAATTAAACTCTGGCTAAAATGAAATTAGAAGAAGTCACCTCCTGTGGTGCAGTGAACACACAGCACTGATCATCAGCAAATGATTTCTACTTTGGTAGCTTTGCACAAATAAGTAGTTCCAAAATAGCACCAAGCCTTATTTGTACATTGCAGATCATTTCATTGTACAATATTGTGTTCTTCAAGCTGCAAACAAAACTGAGTCACATGTTTAAAATAGTAAAATTCCCCTTAAAGCAATGGCATTTCATTCAGGAGTTATCAAAGCGTTTTTAATCCAAATGTTACACCCCATCTTACTGTTGTTTGCTATTGTGGAATGTAGACATGATACTATGAAAAATACCGGTATTTAGAATAATTTTTTTATTCAGCAGCATTGTCTGCCATTTTCTCTAGTCTGCAAATTTACTTGTTTGTGAAAAGAGGCACTATGGTAGAATATGATGCATAATATTTTTATGGTTTCAAAAGAGTGACACCAGTTAACACCCAGCTGAAAACCCATTCTTGGAGGGGCTGTTTGATGAAAGTTTCCACAGCTCTAGTATCTTTGACATTTGAACTGAAAATAAGTCTCAAAAAAAAAGTTTCTATGTATTTGGTCAGGTCCCAGACAACTGGAAGCAGAGTGACAGACTGTGAGGTACCTCACTTCCATTCTTCATTACTTCTGTGGCAGTGCAAGAATCACAATTTCTGAAGGATTTATTGTGGTGGGAATGCCCTCACCATGTACTGAGGGTTATCAAACTCAACTTCCACATGAGGCCTTCTGTTGTAGCTGCTTCTCCTTCTATTTATAGTTTAAATTCAGAGAAACATAAAATCAGATGCTGGCACCTTTGTTCATCAAGTTCATCTTCCTTTGACCACAGTGTCCTTTCAAAATTGCAAAGTCCAGTTGAATTGATTTCTGTGAGATTTCCTGTAGGACTCAGAGTTATTGGGAAATAGTTTTCCTGAATTTCCTCTGTGCTGCTCCCAGGGTGCAAAGCAAGAAAAAACCTGACTTTCTCACATGGAAGGAACGTCCCCAAATAGAGGAAGATCCCCAAGTTATGACACTATTTCCCTTAATTAAAACTAGTCACTTCTGTCTAAACTAGTTATTGCGGACTGCCCAGAGAAGATCCAGCTACTAGTGTACAGAAAGCTGAAGGTACAATTCCTTTTCTCCTAAAGCTGAGAGCCAAAGCAAGGCAGAGCAATCAACATCCCAAAAGTTCTTGCTTCTTCATACTGATTATAAAGACAGCTCAAGTTGACCATCTCCAAGGAACATAACTACTGTTGTCTGAAGGCAGGTAAGATAAATGCCAGATGTGACACTCTGGATTAGTGAATCCCCATTCCTGATTTTTTTGCCTTTGGAAGTGACTGTTGCAAGGAAGAGTGCAGGACTGAATTCCCCCTGTACAACTGAAGAGGAGAGGAACTGCTTGCTTCAAAGCCTAGATGTGCCTTATCTAAGGCAGAGAAAAATCTGGAAGAATAAACAAAGAAGATAGAATAAACAAAGGAGAGATAAAGCAGTTATCCCAACAGTTTGTGGGCTCCTCTGCCATTGCACTGATGGTGGAATATGACCTATAGAATTATAAACTTGTTAAATTTCTATGTTTGCTTAGCATTTATGTGCTTGATGTTGTTGTCTTAAACTTTATGAAGTGCCAAGTGTTTCAGGCTGGTACAATAAAAAGCAAATTAAAAATAAACAGATTTTGCATATTGCAGCTGCTCATCTTGATGGTGTATCCTGAAAAAGCTGTGAAGAAGCACAACAAGAACAGCCACCCCCAGTATGCATTTTAAATAAGAAAGCTGTCATATACCTATTTTTCATTTCATATTATACCCAACTCCAAGATACATTTCATGAAGGAGTCACAGAACTACCTACAAAACATCAGGATTGTAGTTTGGTGACATAGACATAATTTATTTTTATTCCCCTAGAAAGTGAAGCCTAAGGACATGACTAGTTATAAAATATGCCTTTCCAAGGGAAGAAACCCAAGCATACAACTGTTCAGATTTGGTGTGGGTAGTGATTGCAGAATGCAATACTTCAAGAATATTACAATGTAAAGAAGGTCAAGGTCAACGTCAGCAGATGTTAATGTCTTCTCCTAGGAGAGGAACAGTTAGGCATCCCAGATAGCAAAGACCCTAAAAGGAAGAACTGCAAGAACGAGAGGTTGTCAGTGAGCATTATTTCACTAAAGGCAGAAATGCTAATGAGATGGGAAAGTGGTTTGTCCTTCCTTGTGGAGCTGTATCCTGTATTCCAAGTGGTCTGTTAATATTTTCAAAATTTATTTTTGGTTTTTGTGAGGGCTGGAAACTCACTGGGAACTCAGACTTGCCATCATGAGTGATCAGCTGAAAGATAATGCTTGGGAAAACTGAGAGACATGGGTCAATAGCAACATATGGTTCCTCTTAGGCATGACAGTAAGTTGCCTGGTCTGCATTGATTCCAGCACCCCACAACAGCACAGATTATATCTGTCCCAGAGGATCTAGCTTCATTGGTGCTGTTGTTTTCAAGGAATTACATATTCAAATGCCTTGGAGGATCTGGACTGTTCTGAACATTTAGCAATTTCTAAATGACACTGTGCATTCATGACATTTAAATTTCATTAGCATTCACACAAGTCACATCTTGTCTATAGGGGTTATGCAGGAAGATTTCAAAGACTGCCATCAAACACTTTCAGCTGCAGGTCTGGTTAAAGTCAAGTGGTGTAAATGACACTTTTTTTGGGCTCAATCAGAAAAGCAAATATGGTCACTGTTCACTAGGGTTGAGCAAGAGCAGCAAGATGCCAACCTATGGCACTGGTGAGCCACTCTGAACTGCAAAATCCAAGGTGAGGGTGCCAGAGGTACCCCAGGGGCTGACCTCGGCACCTGCTGGCTTTGTTTGGCTGAGCACATGGGAGAGGGAGGGAAGAACCATCCCAAACTGGCAGATCATGTAACACGGAGTAGGGAAGCTCTCCTGGGGTGGGGGAGAGAGAGCAGACAGGCTGAGCAGCTCCTGGGCATTAAGTTCAGGGGGAAGGTTTGTTTCAATTGCTGTAACAAGAAAACTCTCTCTGTTGATTCCTGCTCTGTTCAGGGTACCAGCATGATGCTAGTTTATTTAGGTTGTCTCTTTAGGCTCTGTACTTAACCAGTAAACAGTGGAAGCTTCCTCCAGGACAAATTTCTGAGCAGGGACTTAACAGAGCTGTGCTGGTGACTTCCCTCAGTCTTTAATCTGGGAAAAACCTCAGGCTACTTTTTTCAGGCTCCCACTGTTCCTAGCTTAGCATAACTCCATTTCCTGCATCATGAAAGGTGAAGCAGTGATATTTCTCTCTCTTGGAGCAGTGTCTACTTTATTAGTGTTTTGGAGGTGCAGGTACTATGGTAACGAGCACTACAGTCAGTGCCTAAAGAGGAATTTACATCACCAGAGATGCTGTCTTTGAACATCTTGACACATCTGCTCATGAACAGCAATCTGATTCTGTGTCAGCCCACAGGAAAACTCAGCTGAGCTGCAGCTGGATCCGACAATGTGGTTGTGTAGGGATTTCAGAGGTAATCTAAGGCAGAGCCATGTAAAATGCAAGTGAGAATGAGAAAATACCCAGAGGTTTTAGGAGGCAGTAATATTTATCAGGAGTCTGAAGTTATCTATTCCAAGCAAAGCACTAGGAAAAGCAAAACTTGTGTATAGCACATAAGCAGCAATAAAAGCTCACTCAAACCGAGAGGATTAATGCTCTCCTAATCCTGTCACTCTTCAAGGAATTTTGAAATATTGGCAACTTCTGGTAATCGAATTTTCCCAAGAAACAAAACAAACAAACAAACAAAACCACTAAACCCTGCCTAGTTTCAGACAGCATTAAGTATGCCAGGAAGAAATCATAAAATCAAATTAAACTTCGGAATAAGCTGTCTGAAACTTGCAAGTCTGCCTTGAGTCGACTGTAATTGCTGAAATCTCTTTGCCACATATAGCCATAAAACTTTACATTGTTTTCTTTTTTAGTAAGTTCCACTGACTTTAAGTCATGTGTTTTCTAGAAGGAAATGAAAGATTTCGAAGCTATGACAGAGTATTCTTTGATACAACTCCAGTAAACAGAGCAAAAAACAGAGACAATGAAAAAAAAAGAGAACAAAATAGTAACTGAAAAGAAATAAAAAGCCAAGATATTGAAGGAATCAAATAGGAAGATAAACAAAAACGAGGAAAAAAGGGAAACAGAGGGAGGAGAAAAAACATCTTTTCAAAATTAAAAGTTCCAGAAAAGCAATTAACAAAATGCAGTTAAGCAAGAAGCAGAAAACATATTCTATCATTTGGTAAAAAGAATAGGTACTCTAAGCTAGTGTTCTGCTGCAATTAGGAAAAAACCCAGGAAGGTATGAATATAAAGAGATCTATCATTTGATTTTCACGTTAAAAACCTGATGTAAAAATACAGAGGGAAAACTTCTTCTTTCAAATATTTACACTAAAGAGATCTATTTCACAGAAAAGCAACTGTTCACATATGGAGAATTAGAAACACGGAGACTTGCGTTAGCAAAAATAAGGAGAACCAGAAAATGAAACTGAGATACAAAAAGAAGCAGAACCACATGGTTAACTTTACCATCCAGATATTCTCAGTGGTGATGCATAGACAATATGGTAATGTGGCTTTTATTGCAGTCCCAGTGGGTAAGAGCTCTGTGCAGGGAGGAGGCAGGTTGTGGAATGCTCAGCTGCTGTGCCACCTGTGCAGCCCCTCAGGTTTAACAGATGGAGTTGGGGGAATTCTGATGATTAAACTGGGAGGGGGGCTATATGCATTTTTTAAGGTATTGCCAAATCCCAGTTTGGATAATTGCAATGAGTGAAATGTAAATAACAAGTAAAATTGTAACAGTGAAGAATTCTCATTTTGAATAGTCAAAGAGGATCCTAGAAAAACCCCTATTAAACTCATAATATGTGATCAAGAGTCACTGGCAGTAAAGATAATTTCACAAATACACTTAAAATTTATCAGATCCCAGTAGTTTTAAATCATGTAACTATAGTACTGACTTCCTCCACACAATAAAAATTTATCAATCCAGTGAGCAGTAGAATTTAAATATTTAGAATGTTAAGTGATCTAATGGGCTTTCCCTCTACCACCAGCTGTATTTAGACATAGAAAGAATAGGAATTGATATAAAACATTATTTAGATGGATGGAATGGCCTGGCACCACTTTAGGATAGACAGGACACATCATATGAGGTTTCTGGCTGCTTTTAATCAGTTATGGACCTACCCTGTGTCCTTCTCTAGGCAACAGAAAGAAACCCAGCATTTTCTCAAGGCAATTCTGCAGCCTGAAGATCTCAGCTGCCCTCTGAAGATACCTGTCCTTTTTCTTTCACCAAGGGGGTAGTTTGAAACCATAATAGTAACAAAGGTATGGATGGATATCTGAGCTTTGAGCAAGAGGAGGCAAACTCCTTCCCTGTGATTGCTGCAAAGTCTGTGTGGTCCCTAAATGTTGGATCATGACAAATGGGAAGCCTGACATATTTAGAATGAGTTGGCAATCAACCTTTGTGTGTATAACTTTCCACTAGACATGCAGCCACAGGAGTGCTCAAGATAAATAATGACGTATTTGTGGGTGCAGTGCCCTGGGGGGCTCTAAATTGACCTAAGGACAACTTCTAATTGGGATGAACCTATTCCTCCTTTGTCTTGAAATAAGGGCTCTGTTTTTCTTCTCTGAGGCCCTCACACTCTTGCATTCTGTAGTTTAACAATAGCCCTTACTGTTGAGGGGTTTACGATGTCATGATTTGGCCCTGGTATAAACCGGAATGCATAATCCACTCCATCAGTTGTTTCATTCTACTGTGCCAAAACAAAGCTTGGATTGTGGTCAGGATAAAGGCTCAGACCTGGATGCGTTCTCAGACCTGACTTAGCGCCCATGTAAGCAAACAGGAGATAAGCACTTAGCATTTGGGAAATCTGGACCAGAGGGCAGGAGAGAAAGTTGACTTATTCTGTGTTCCCCTTGATCATCCCTTTCTCTGTTTCTTCTTGTTTTGTTTGTCTTTCCATATGTTTTGGCATAAGAGTGAATCAATTTCCCTTCCTAGGTCCTCAAAAGGGAACACGTTCTCCCTGACAAAGAAAACCAACTCAGTCTGGACATATTCCAGGAAATTCCAATTAATGTTGAAGTTCCAATTAATGTTGGAATTCCAATTAACATTTCCAGATGGAGATAAGAGATCTGAATAAACATGTGAACACGTTGCTTTTCATTGCAATTCACAATTAAGCTTCTTCATAATGTTCATGAAGAAATTTTGGTGTGAGTGGAAGAGAGCGAGATAGTACCTGTCAGAAATAGGAAATTGGCTGCAGAATGGAGTGCAACACTCCATTCAAAGTAGATCTCATCTTGCCAAAGCCATTTTTCATTTTTTCATATCCTTTTCTGCCTTTCACCACTCATTTCTTCCCCCATTTCTAATGCAAAATTATGGCAATAGAGTCAAACCAATACAAATGATTTTTCTTTGATGGTTTCAAAGGCAAAACAAGAACATGCACATTTTGGAGTGACACTCTGCTGTGACTAAAAGATTTGTCATCTGCTTGTAGTGCTAATTAGAGGTAATTATCATTAAGATTTACCTGCCAATGTTTTCTATCTTCCAAAAAATTACATATGTTTACCTTGGGTATCTCACAGCTTTGTGGATATAGAGACACTGGGAATGAGGGTAAGATGTGGTAGCTCTCTGCTCAGGATGGCACTATCAGTAACACTTGCATTTGTCACTTATCTTTTAACAGGACTGTGAAAATTCTAAAAGCCTTTCAGCAGTTCTAAAAAATGAAAATGGGAAGAAAACAAGGCTGAGAAAAACAAATTATCTGAATATCTGAGCAGAGAGAATAGATCATGGAGATTCCAGAGCATGGCCAAATTACAGCATTATTAACTGGGGCAGGATCCCAGAAGCAACAAAACCAACCAGACAAAGTTCAGTAGATTCAATCAAAGGGAAGAAAGTAGGTGGTCACAAAATATGGTTTACATTCATCAATATTTGAGCACAGGTATCTCCATATATTAAGAAGACTACAACATTACTTCCTGTTCCTGCATTTCTGGTATTTCTCTAGCTGGATTCAATCCCATGCCACGTTGGAAAAGAGGCTTACCAAACCCACTGAGACAAAATGTTCACAGCAAGGAAACAGCAAGGCTTTGTCATTGTATCAGGAGATAAACAAGCAAAGCTAAAACCACAGAAGCTGTATATTTTGCATAGCTCGCCATCTTGGCACTGCATTTTCAGGTGTTTTCCACCACATGGAATTCACATGACTCCATTAGACTCTTAGACTATCACTGTAGCCCAGGAAAAATCAAAGATCTTAGAGTGGAACCCACAAGACCTATCTTGTAAGGCTGTTTCAGTTATCCAGGAGGTTATGAACATGTGTGTCACAGCTCTCCAAATCCAGGTGTTTATCTTGGGGCTTCAGGGAGGGACTCTCAGAGACCAACACTGCCAAGAATCTTACACTGTCACTCTGCACATTTTCCCTAAAATACAGGAGAATGTGGAGTTAATCTTCCTTTATCCTATAGATCATCCATGAGACTGAAAAATCTACAGTCTAGTTGTACACTCCCTGTTCTACAAAAAAATGGAGGCATGAGAAACTGAATTGAGAGTGTTCCACTCTAGAAGACAATCTGGACCCAGTCTCTCCTTTGTTCCCCTGTTATGTTGATTCATCTCCTACTCACTAGACTATGGATGTCATCCCTGGACTGTGGTGACACTTGGCATACATTAGATGTGAGATTTGTCTACCTCAGGGTGGATGTTTAAAAAACATGAGGGACCTAGACAGCCCAAGCTCCCATTAGGATTAAAAGTAAACACCTCATCGTAAGGCAGATGCATAAAACAGATTCACTAAATCACATTCTGAAAATACCTATTTCTTCCAATTGACTGAGGATGACCCTAATGAGCTCTGATGTATTCATATGGGTACATACAATACCTCTAAGGCATCACAGTTTTTACTGTAGACCTAGAGTTTCAAAAGAAAAACATTCATGAGAACTGACCTCAGACTCACAGAGTACAACTTTCTCAAGTCTGTTTTTTGTTCTCCCACACAAGAAGGTATTTTTGTAAGGAACTGATTATGTGGATTTGATAGTTTCTAAATAAATAGTTCACAGTTTGATATTTTGGAGACAGTTAATCTCACCAAGAGAACCTTTTATTGCTCACTCACAATAGCATTTTGGGAGACTTTTCTATCCAAAGACTCATTGCACTCTACACCATTTAAAATATGTATGGGTCCTATGGAAGAAGAGAACAGTAGTCACATTATAACGGTAAAGTGTGTGAAACAGAAAACAGTTATAAGGTTTAAACAGGTTCACAGTGTCAGCAGTGAGTGGGCAGAGATAGGCAGGCACTAGAACCCTCTGGCATTTATGAACTCAAAACTTCCTCCTGTTGATCAAGGAGGTCAGGGGCTTTTATCATTTTAACTGAGTTCTTTTAAATGCTTTGCAAGTCAGGAACAGAGAAGCAATTCCTTAGCCAACATTACTCTGTTTCTCTTCTGTTACAAAAAATCTACCCACATTCTTCAGAAGCAGAACAACTTGTCCCTTAGTGTTTGCATCACCATGGAGTGCCTGGCAGCCATCAGCTCTTTGGAAACACCTCAGCAATGTACATTTGGGAACACTTTCTACCACAAGTTTTCTCTTTCATGTACACTCTTGTCATTTGATATATACTGGAACATCAAAAGACGTTAAATAACTCATCCAAAGATGGTACTGCTACCTTTAATTTATCCTTTACACTGAATCCTAGAAGAGCAACAGAAGACAAAATGTGGAGGTGTCAGGTTATTAAACCATATTGTCTTTTAAACTGTTTTTCCTAACTTTTGCAGTTCGAAAATCCTGTCATAAAGGAGGTATTAAAAGCAATCAGTCTGGTTTCCTGAAGAGTACTATGTTAATTATTCAGATGAATCTCCTTGAAGAACAGACGAGGTCAGGCAGCAACAAGTGCAAGGGAAAGAGGAACTAAACGTATCCAGGCAATGTGCAGAAAATGAGGATGTCTGTGTTTCTGAAGGCAAAAGCCAATGTCTTCAGTAAGAGAGGTGAACATTGACCCCACAAATGCCTTCCCTGCCCTACACCCAGGTTATCTGACGGGCTTTCTTGCCTGGAAGCTTGGGAAGTGACACATGTAATACATGTCGAATTCCTCCATGTTCCTGCTTTATGTACCAAGCCTATTCAAAGTAATTTGATACATGCCATCAACTCTAATAGCCTGAGGAATCTAGGTTCCATTGTCCTGTAAGTGCTCTTTGCCTTTTCTACCTCTTTTTATGATGCTTCTTTCTAAAGCACCTCAAATAGTCTATGAATTAAGCAAACTCATCTTATTAGAAGAGTCTCCAGGGTGCCTTCAGTACTTCAGCTTCTAACTTCAGACCCTGAACACAATCAATGAATGAATCAATAATAATCAATGCACAGAGCATTTCAGCAGGATTAATGACTGGCTGGGAGGTGCTGATGGGCAGAAATTAAGTCAAGGGCCATTAATCCCAGCTGGTCATTTGCCTCCAGGCAGTGCTTGTGCCAAGGTCATTACTGCTATTCTAAGAGAAAAATAAAAGGAAGCTGAAGGATACTTTTAACCTGGCTTTTGCAGAGTCAGTGGCTCCCTATGACTCTTTCTATTAAATGTCAATCCCCTTCCAACAGGCACTTCTATTGCATAAAGCGTCCCAACAGCATTTTCTCCATTTAGTGAATCAGCAGGTGTTTTTGACCACCTACAGGCTGCATAGAGATGTCCTGGGGTTTATGGAGCCTGGCAGACCACTGCCTTCTGCAGTGAGGATTTACTCACTCTCTCTCGACACTCAGCTCTGTAGGATAACACTTCTGCATGGGCTGAATTCTAGCAATTGTGTCAGCCACATATTGTGTCTACTTGGCCCTCAGAAAATCCTGTCAGCTCAAGTCAGAGCAGGATCACCGAAGAAAAGGGACTGCCAAAGTTCTTCTTTACTAAGTCCCAGGATGTTCATCTATCCACACAGCTATACACACACAAACAGATGGGATGACATTAGAATTATAAACTTAGAACCATAGAATGATTTGGGTTGGAAGAGATTAAAGACCATTTAGTTTCAACCTTCCTGCCATGGGCAAGAACACCTTCTGCTAGACCAGGTTGCTCAAAAGCCCCATCCAAGCTGGCCTTCAATACTTCTAGAGATGAGGCTACGATAAACTTGTTTAAATTCCTCACCACCCTCAAAGTAAAAAATTTCTTCCTAACTTCTAAGCCAAACCTACCCTCTTTCATCATTTTTCTACCATTAAATGCCTTTGTTAAAAGTTCCTCTTCAGGTCTCTCATAGCCCCCCTAGGTGCTGGAAAACTCCTATAAAGAGTGTATAACTTTCCCAAAGTATCCTAAAAGTTACCAACCCATGATTTATGGTAGACATGTTGTGTCTACAAAAAAGTTTTGAGAGTCAGGAGCATGCTTGTTGATCTGCTATACTAACTGACAGAAGGTTCTCGGAGCCAGTTTGGCAAACCCACCTGCTGTACCCCAGAACACCTTTTTCTCCAAAGCATTCCAAAACATTCCAGTGTGCATCCTGAGTGTGTGCGTTCCTGAGGCTCAAAGCCTGTCCCTTGCTCCCTGTGCTTGCAGACTGTGTAATTGGAGCTATAACATGACCAGCAATGAGTGGACAGTCCAAGCCAGGCTCCTTCACATCAGGATTCAGCTGTTTCCTGTTGCAAGGCACACACAGTATGGTTGGCTCTACATTGCCCTTGGTTGGTTGCAATGAGAAAGGAGCTAGGCAACCCTAACCATGCTCAGTCATAATATTACAGGGACCAGGAGACTGCCTTGTTTTACTTGCTGTAAAATGCACTGAGGTACATTCACAACACTGCTCAAAATTGCTCCCCGCTTCAGGTTTTTATGTCATTCAAACAGGAAACTGATTAAATTGAAGTGTCTCTCTGTTCTATGCAAAAGCAACATTCAGCTAATAATCATGAAGTCTGAGTCTTCCTACGTGCTGCATAAGCCCACAGGTGGACTAATTTTCCTGTCAAAATGCAAATATGAAAGCTCTAAAAAATGTTTTGAATGGACATGGATCTTCTGAAGGTAAAGATACTAGATGAAAATACTTGAGACAGCAGGTTCTACTTTCTGATAATTCGGCAAGTTTACCAGAGGTGTTACTTGCTTTCCAGGAATCTTGGAAAACTTGTATCCCAGGAAACACAGTCCAGTATAAAACAAAAGAGCAGAGAGTATTTGGCTCAAGAGACAATGTGAAAACACCCATGAGGAGAGGAATTTTTCTTTGTTTAATTTGGGCAGAAGACGAAAAAAGCAGATGAAGCTCGTATTCAGTGCAAACATAATGTCAGTAGCAGTAATCTATAGATTGGAATCCCTCCATGTGTTGTGTGAATAGTAGGTGAATAGTAGTTACTTTCTACGTGTTATTTGATGTAATCCAGTTTTTGCTAAACAAAGACCACCTGGACAAACTGGTTCCTGTTCACTTTCTGTGGATATTTCATGATTTATAGATATTGCCTACATCCCTCTTATGGTCTGTCACAAGATGGGTGTCAGAAAGAACTATATACATATTTTTCTCCATAGCAAAGCAAATTTTCTGTAGAAACATTAAAAAGGCAAGCTGTATATTGCAAGAGAAGCTGATCAGGTGCTATTTTAATGCTTGAAAATATTAATAGTTGGCAAATGAAGCAGTTTTCTGTACACAGTTTGTGTCATATTGTTTAATGAAACGGAAAGAAAAAAAGAAGCTCACTTAATGACTCAAAATCCTGAGGAAATAATGCAGAACTAGATAAAAATCTGGATACTATGGGCTGGAAAATGTAGCCTCTGTAGCTTCAAGAGAAGCAATGACAATCTAGTGTTGGCCTAATTATCCTCACTAATAACTGAATCGTTCTCAGCCTATGGCTACAGACATGCTATAAGATGTTTCTGGTGTGATTTTGAAGTTGGTGTTAATACCCTCAATTAGCAAATTGCTACTTCACCCTGCACAGGCCCATATTTAGCTACAAAAGTGTAACTCTGCAGTGTTACCCCGGGTTTTCTCCCAGCTTCACCTCCAGGGTTTAAGACCAAGGTGTTTATATAGACGGGCATATCCAATGAGATATGGTGTTTTGGGGGCCTTCCGGAGTGCCAGAGGCACTGCAAGGTCCCTCTCGTGTTGGTCCTGTCAGCTCATACAAACCCACCCAGCAGCATCCTGTTTCAGAGGAGATCCAGTGTGTTTCCCAGGGATATGTGTCTGAAGTCAAAGAGAGAGAGACTGTGGAGGAGCTAATGAGAAAGGATCCCCAAGAAAGTGGTGCAGGGGTGACTCCGCAGCTGCCATTCAAGGAGTCCCCAAGGTGAATTCTGTGCCAGTGTTGTCATTTTCCTCAGCTGTACATTTGTGGTTGTGCTGCCCACCTCCTGTCATGCTGACTGCAATGACAGGCTGCTGAGCACCTCCTGCCTGTCAAAGCCCCTCAGCCCAGGGCTCAGAAAGCTTTTAGTCCAGGATGGGAGCAATGCCCATGCCCAAGCTTTTAGTCCAGGATGGGAGCAATGCCCATGCCCAAGCTTCCTTGCCACTGCTGTGGTCGCTCCTGGAGCAGGGGTGTCCTTTGACCAGGCTGCAGAAGGTGCAAGGAGAAGTGGCAAGTGGCCAAGCCAGACTAGATGGCATGGGAGCAGGGCTTGGCAGCAGGGAAGGGAAAGCTGAAACAGTCAGGCAGGAAGCAAAGTCTAGCAGCTCAAAATGCAGTTAAATCATCAGCCTGGAATGATTTCTTACCTCACAAATATTTGAAATTGCTTCCCATGAGGGCAGATATGAGATATCTTGTGTTTCTTCTGACGAGAGAGGAACTCTGTTCCTGGTTGAATAAACTGTGTTTGCTTAGAGAGAGAGAGAAAAGAGAATTTTAAATCCAAAGCTGTAATTAAATGTGCAGCAATTCTGAGAGTATTCATACTGGTAAATGTTATTGACATTTCCTTTCTGCTTTTTCCAGCGGAAACAAATTATTAATACCCTATTGTTGCAATAATGAGCTCTTGATAGACACAATTTATTTTTTCTTATATTGTTTTAACCCTGAATTGGTTTCCACAAGTAACAAATAGAGATCATTTGGTTTTAGCATCACTGGCAATGACAGAAAGAGGAGCACAACATAGGAACACCATGAAATGTATGGCAAGGCTCTTCTGGAATTGAGGAATACAAGGCACCAGTGCCAGCTGTCACCTTCCAGTCACAGGAATGGGATGATCTGGATAAGCTGCAGAAGCAGTAACTGAAAACCTGACCCAAACCACTAGGGATATAGAAACCAGCTTTTTTAATCTTTCCTTTCCTACTCCAGGTAGTTGGTTAGACTTGGAGTTCCAGTTGCCAACTTGGAGTTCCTGGGTCTACTGTCTGTATAGTGCTTTGGTATCTGAGCTGTTCTACAAGCAACTACTACACTTGTCCCATGAGCAATTACAATCTGGCTTTCTCCTTTACTTTAAGGTCAGCTGTTTTGTTTTGTTTTTTAATTTTTTAGATACAGATACTTTAGAACATTTAGCAAAGGACTCTAGAAATCTGGATAACTACTAAATTATATTGCTCAGCCTCTCTCCAGTTTACCACTGATTAAATATCCTTAGGATGCACTGGGACAATTATAATAATTGATGGGTTTTTAAAAAGAGCTGAGTTGAAAATACTTTTGTGCTGGAGCATGCATCATTGTAGAGCCAGAAAGTGAAAGGAAATAATGTGATAATATTTTGTCATACAGGAATATAGAAAATAAAAATGTCTCAAATAAAAGATACAAAATTCAGCAGTTTGATCTAAGCAGCACAAATCATACCAGTACTGAAATGCCTTTTTTTTTTTTTTTGGAAATTATTTTATTTTATGGACAAGCATGACTTGTAGGGAGAATTAATGTCTTTTATTACATGGGCTGATACAGGTGGAAACAAAATAGTCTCATAGGCATTCAGTCCTTCTTTTTCTTATAAAAATTCTAACATAGTGAAAGAAATGTTATGTCACAATCCAAACAGATTTTTTCCTTTTTTTTGAAACAAAACATTCAAAATCAGCTGAATTCTCCTTTGGCTTTATTACCGTCAGTGCTGTTTTGGAATGGAAATAAGTTTTACCTGGAAAAAAAGGGTTTTCAATTCAGCCGTCCCAGCTCATTAGGGATGAAAAAATTCCAGACACCAGATTTGGGTCAAAATGGAACTCTATGCCTGCCACCGACCTGTCTGCCAGCAGAGCAGCCTCCTCATGCTCCGATCCATTCAGAAGGATGTTGGCAGCTATGGCCAAATGACCCAGCTGAAGCACAGCCCAGGAGTGCCATTTTCACAGGGGCTGTGTCCTTCTGGGAGCTGGGGGACAGTGTGACAAACGTGTCTTGGCACAGCACACAGCTGACACCTTCCCAGGCTGGTCCCATCCCTGCCTCCTTCACTCTGCCCTGCAGCAAGGCTCTCCTCGGCTGCTTGGGAGTGTTTGCTCTTCCCTGGGAACATAGTCCCCCAATGTTTATCTACACCGTCAGAAAAGAGAGAAAGCAAATAAAAACGAGGCTGGGACTGTTTCCATCTGCTCTGCCCCAGAGCACTGAACATCCTGCACGCAGCACAGCTGAGACCTGCTGCTCCTGTTCCTCTCTGCTGGGAACAGCCTGCCTTGCAAGTGCTTCAAGCTGTTTTAGGAGCTGGTACCCACACCACACAGAAATACAAAGTCCTTTGTGCCTAATTTACCACTCTGCCTGGCCTTGAAGAAAAGTGGGATGTGTAGATTCTTGCAAAAGGCAAGAATCCACATCACCTTTACATTTTCTGTATTGTGTGCAGGTTGATTTGAGGCATTTTTGGAACATAAACATCCCAGGAAGGAATTTATTGCTCATTTGCACTATCTCTAATTAACAACCTCCTTAGAGAAAAAAAAAAAAAAAAAGAAAAGAAGCTTGGGAACCTTATTTCTTTGTGTACTGGAGATTTGCTAGACATCACTACCTGACTACTTCAAAGCTGCATTATTGAATTGACTCTTGTTTCCTCTCTAGTCCAGGCTCCTTTAGTGCACCTTGGGAATAGCTGGGACTCCAGGAGAGCACTCAGAGCTTCTTGCAAAGTGACTTGCTGGCCATGCTGCCCTGCATGACCACTGCCCAGACTGATCTTCCTGCTTTTCCATGTCTTTGTCCATTGCTCTCCTAATGCAGTGGGAAGCAAGAAATAACAGCACAAACTTGCCCTGACTTGAAACCCTTTGGGTTGAAGGCAAATTGAAACCATCTTTGTTCCATGATGTCTTGGCTCCTTTGGATGGGCCATGTCCTACTTACTCAGTTTCTTTCCATGTGTTTTGAAAGTTTTCCCAAGATATGCCGGAATATATCAGAAATAACTTCTACTTTTAAACCAATGCATATTTTGGGTACAAGCAATGCAATGTTCAAATTGTATCCCACAGCTTTCCCCTAGAAGCAAATTACAAAATATTGTGTGCAAAATACACCATGAAAGCACTGCCAGGATCTTGCTCCCATGGGTCTGGTGGGCCTCCTAATTAGCAAGGAAAATTGCTGAGAATGAGATTTTGGTAGCTAAGCCTGTCTTAGTGCTGGTGGAAGTATCTGTAGACCCAACTGCATAGAGCACCCTGTCATGCAGAGCTGCTATTACATTTATCTGCAGTCTGCAATGTTATTTACATCTAAAAATTCAACTGCAAATTATTTCTGGCTGCCCTCTCTGCTTCAGGGGAACATGTGGATGCCCTACCTTACCCAGGATATTAAACCATAGTCACGGAATAGGCATCTGCAAATGTGTTTGACTCTCATTTTGAGGGCTACATGGTTCACAGCATGTTAAGTGTCATGATGAGTCCCCCCAGCCACAAGGAATGCAGCAAATATTGTTTGACCAACCTAGGGGCTTAGAAAGGGAAAGAAGTAACACTGATGGGGAGAAGGGAGGAGGAGAGACACAGAGGAAACACAGCCTTCTGTGTAGGAGAGATGGGGACTGTGCTTGAAGAAAAAGCAGGTGCATAAAGGAAAGAAAATTATAGCACAATTTTGATGAATTGAAGACATAACGGTCCATTCAGGGAGGTACACTTGAGACCCTCCTCTTAGTCTGCCATATGGTGATAATAGGAAGGAAGACAGATGTTACAAATTTGGGTGCTAGTATTTCTGCTGCTGTGTGGAAATATGCAGCTTCTTGTTCTCTGAGACAACCGGTGAGGAGAGCAGTCAGCAGGCTTTCCTGGAGCAGACCCACCACACTCATGGGCAGAGCCAGAAAATTTCTCCATTTCCAGTCCAAGCTTCAAATCAGGAGACACTAGAGAGAACACAGGTGCATGATATCCTCTCATCCATAACACATCAGAAATTTTAATGAGTAACCTAAGGTGCCTGCTATACGATAGAGAGAAAAATAGTGTAGATTATGCTTTACCAAAAAAACCCCACACTTTTAATATGTTGGTTCTGTTTACTTAAAAAGAGTAAAACCTCAGGGATAATAGGGACTGCCTGCCTGTACAGAGTATTTTGTGCTTAATTAATTTTATGTGTGGACATGAGCTCCGTTATCCGCTAGATTAGGTATCAGTTCTAATGTAACATTTCTTGCTTGTAGTTTGGGGCACAGGGCACCATTTTATTACCCATTTTAGATTGCTTGTTTCTTTTCTTATACTTCAATAAAACTTCTGGCATGGTTGCTGTTTTCCCTTATCTCATAGTTGAACGGACAACAATGTAGAGTTTTCAAACAAAAACCCTGGAGGTTTTACTGAGCTCCCAAAGATGAACAAAAGCAATGAGTGCAGTCAGACCTGTCAGCAGAAGCTGTTTTGTTTCAATGATCACTCCACCAGATAGAATTCTTGCTGCATGACAAATGCAAAAGCAGCATCTCCCAGAGACTGCCTCTGACTCCTCCAAGAAGTGCCCTGGGAGAGGTGGAACAAGAGAAATGTCTTGTACCTTGCCCCTAAAGAGAGACTGATGATTACCTGGATGGGACCACTACCAGCCAAAATTCTTCCTTCCTGCAGCCATCCTACAATCTCTGTACCAATACCCTCCCGAGGATAGACCAAACCCTGTCACTCGCTGAAAGGACTGAATAGATCACTAACAGCTTTTACTGAAACTCCAATATGTGGAAAAAATGGGCATAAGGAAAACCTGATGTCCAGCATCACCCAGAGCAGGAGCAGAAGAGTCCAAAAAGGCTGAGAGTGATGGAAGGCCAGAGGAGGCACTCCTTACATCCAAGCTCAGCAGCAATCCTCTCAGAGACACACTCAAACCACCCTACAAACTAATCAAGGGAAGAGCTTTGACATCAGCACAGCTTAAGGGCTTGGGCTGAAACTGAGCTTCAAATGCTCATCTCTGAATTGAGGACGATGGGGTGGTTTAGGAGGCAGTAGGAGCTTGAATGTGATCTACGATGTGATATAGACTTAACCTAAGAAAACCAGAAGAGCAGAACTCCCACTGTATACAAATTACTGGCTCTATATATGCCAAAGGATGACCTCCAGCTAGGATATAATAACCAGCTTTCATGAACAGCACTCATTATACTGTGTCCATTATAAAAGTGCAACTACATGACAGTGCCATAGGCTATAATGTTCTCACTTAGAAGAATTTCAATTTTCTTCCAAGAGACAATGTCTTCCTTTTGCAGTCTTATTTTGCGCATCCTGTGCTCATTTTTATTTAATAGGGTGGGATGAGGGGTATATTTTTGAGGACTTTTTCTTCTAAAGCAAGAAAGGAACTGCACACAAAAAAATCTATCTTGATTTGGGAGACACAGCAAGGCAAGGATTCAGCCAGTGTAAATCAACATGATGAACACCAGCTGAGGACTTTGCCAGAGAGCTATAAATCTGTTGGATCAAAGTGTTTGTCAATGACCAAAAATATCTCACAGAAATGGCCTGGCTGGCCCTCTGTTGACACAACAGAAGATATTGCTAAATCAGCAAGAAAACTTGGATTTGTTGTGTGATGACTTAAAAGATATTTTCTCAGTTATTCTCTCAGCTCTTCTTCCCGAGTATTAAGTGTGAGATAACTCAAAGAGCACACGTATCTGGCTAAGGAGTGGGAGAAACACCTGTGGGATTGTGGATAAAATAGTGAATGACATAGGCAGATCCAGGCAGTCTGACAGAATTTATCAGCTGTGAGTTACTGCATTTCATCTGCTCCAACATGGCCAGGTAGCCAAAAAGATACCTCCACATGCTCCTAGGCCTGTCTTAGGAGGACCTACAGATCTTTACCATACAGAAAATCCTCCTCAGCACCCTTTATTCAAAGGGTGTGGAGTTGGAGATAAGGGGGAACAGGATGCCACTCATCTAATCCTGCAACACCTAAAAACTCCTGGGAGGAACAGCATCTCCCCAGCACCTAGTTATATCTTTTTAGCCATAAAGGAAGTGGAAAGCAACAAACCTCAATAGTTTTGTTGTTTCCACAAAGACCTGAGACCTGACAGTCACTTTCCCTAAAGAGGCACCAGCCTGGGTGAGTTCATGGCTTATGTTTTCACAGATGTGTGGGGAAATGCATGGGAAAGTCACACAGGAATCTGCTCCCAGAGAGACAGGACGAGCAGGTTTCTACTTCAGGTGCAGCAGCTGTTATCCTTCAGCCCATGCAGACACAAATATCTGTGATACGTCATGCACTGAAGGCAAAGAGCACTCCTGAGGACTCTCCTAGGATACTAAAGTTTTCCACACAGCCAGGAAATATTGTCCGACTCTGCCCTGAGGGCACATTCCTGCAAAGCCCAAAGGCAGAGTTCACACCAATCCCTGTCTCTAATGTTGCAGCAGGGAACCAGTATTCTCAAAGCCTTGCCAGGAATGGTAGCTGGGTTAAATCTGAGGGAGAGGTGGATTTCCCCAGACCAGCTCGGTGCAGAGCAGTGCTCAGCCTGGCTTCTTTGTGGGGCTGTGTTGGGTCTGTCTGGGCTGGAGTTACCTTCCCCATAGCAGCCCTGCTGGTGCTGTGCTCTGTGCTTGTAGCTGGCACAGAGCTGATAACACACCAGCGTTGTTGCTGAGCAGTGTTCCCGCAGCATCAAATCTTGCTTTAAATTCATCCCTCAGAGACCCATAGGCTGGATGTTGACAAGACCCTGGGCAGGACACAGCTAGGACAGCTGACCAAGATGACCAAAAGGCTGTCCCATACTATAGGATGTCATGTTCAACAAAAAAATCTGATAGAAAGGGGCAGGGCAGGGCATATTTTATTAGGGTATTTTTCTTCCAAAGCAACCACAACACATATTAAGATCTATTTCACAGAAAGTAGCTGAACATCACCTGCTGATGGGACGTAGCGAACAATTTTTTAATTTTTTTGTGTCCTTTGCATCCATACATGGCCTTTGCTTTCTTTCATTAAACTGTCTTGACCAAGGGGTTTTTCAGCTTATTTTCTCACCCTGTCCTGCTGAAGAGAGGGACTGAGAGTAGTGGGGTAGGCACCTGACAGACAGCCAAGAGCAACCCACCACACAGAACATGGTGGCAATCAGTGGTGCCAAATCTACATATGAAAAAAAGGTTGTAAAAGTGAGATGGCCAATGGTAAATTAATTCAGCAAAGAACCAAAAAATCAGGAAGAAGGGGGACTAAAGAAGGCAGAATCACCTCTAACTCATCAGTAGCAAAGCCATTAATGGAGAGTTTGTGGTTTCCTGGGTCATTGTTGACTGGGGTGTTGAAAACAGGCACATTAATGAAGACATCAGAGTGTTGTCTTCTCACCAGGGTGAGAGCGCTTCTCTGCCTGCCTGGTGGTCCCACTGGCCTCCCTCTGCCTGGCTCGTAGGACAGAGCCCCAGATCAAATTTCTCTGTTCTGTCCCATGCCAGTAGCCCCTGCCAAGCTATCCTAGCAACAACCATACAAACTTTGGGGAGTGATGGGAAGACCAGAGAAATTATCTCACACTCCCTGAGTAATACCAATCCTCTCTTTCAGCCCCAGTTTGCAGTTAAACACTTTTTTACCAGTCTCTACCTTTTTTTAAAGCCCACTGTCAACAATGCAATTCAGTTTTTCTGATTAGGCTGTGTGTCTGTGTGATTTCTACTAACAATCTCTGAACCTGTTGGCCAAACATATTGATAGATGTCAGAGCTGTGGAGTTCTAACACTTTATGAAAACCCTGTCAATCCTTCCAGTGAGAAAATCTGGCATGAGGCTAACCTTAATGAGTAAATGCTTCAAAAAGCTTTGCAAGGACACTGCTGGGTTTTTATTTCACTCAAGTCATCTTTGCGTATGTTTGGGTAGGATTTTTTTCCCCATTGAGCTAAGAACTTAGTAACCCTGTGAAAACATTAGGAAACGTTCATGATGACAACCTTGTGGAGGAAGGATACCCCAAAGATACTCCAAAGATACTCCATACTCTCTACAGGTGATGCCAGAGAGGTAGAGGTTTATATTGTAATTTTTGGCTGGTCTACCTTCTCTCCTTCAGAGAGAAGCATTTTATTCACAGACTGGGTGAGATGGTAGACCTTTAGCACATGCCATTAGGATTCATGGTTGATTCATGACAGGAGATGAAATTAAAAACTGTTGCCAGAGTTCCTGAGCTCTACCTCCCCTACATTTCCCATGATGGTTATTACAGCAGTGCCTGCCCCAGTAAAAGAGCAGCAGTAGGGTATTCACTAATAACTGCAAGTGCCCAGGAAAGGTGTGGGAGGATGTGCTTGTTGCAGGTATCTCCTGTCTCCAGGGGGAAACATACCAAATGTATTTTAGAAAAGGTCTTTCCATGCATTAATTAGAGCAACACTGAGTCACCCACCTCATTACACTGCTGATGGAGATCAGAAAATACTTCCTCCACAAGATTTTGACATCTTCCAAGGGCTGCAGGTAACAGTACTGAGAGACATATATACACCCCCTCTTTTACTGTAGAACTTGTATGAACTGCTTTCTGATGGATCTAGATGTTTGCTAGCAGCTTCTGCAGGATGAAACAGGGAGGCCAGATCCTCTTCCCATATCCAGAACAGATATTTAGGAGTTTTAAGTTGATACCCTTCCCATCTGTCCTGATGGCACAAGGATCCAGGTGTGGTGGGATGTCTGACTGGTAATGCCCAGTTCCTGCAGATTGTTTCAAGCCAGTGGCAGGAGAAAAAAAAAGAGGAGAAAAAAAGCCCAGGAACAGCAAACTCTCAGAACTCTTTAAGTGATAGTGTTTCTCCATATTTAAATTCTAGGGGAGATGAAACGGCAGTTCTGTGGGTCTCAGGCCTTACTGGGGAAATGAACCCCACTAAATTTTCCAAGCTGGCCAGAGGGTGAGAATGCTGCTTCCTCACACCTTCTCTTGCTGCTGGAAGGGAAGGAGAGCAAAGGAAGGAGATTCGCTGTCCCCTCTTTAATTCTAGTCTGCCTGCAGTTTCCTTAGCTGAAATGTTCATGACAGATTTGATGTCCTCTTTGACTGCTGGGAGTTTGCAAAACAGTTTTTCCTGGTGAAACATCAAAATGTGTTGAAAAAAATGATGGTTTTCAATGGAAAAAAAAATCATTTGACCATCTTCATCAGAAGCTTTTTAAACAACTCTACCAAAAAAAGAAGCTGGAGTTGGTGATTTCATTTATTATACTTTTAAAAAATAAATTTTGATCATCTTAACTTATAGAATGTGTGATATGCTATTATGCAGAAACTGAGGACCATGTCACAGTGCATTTAAGATTGGGTTTAGCATTTTAGGAATAATGAAGTTGTCAGTGTCTAAAAAAAAGCATTTTCATAATGGGCAATAATGTGCACTTGAATCTAGTAAGGCAGCATTCACATGTGTTCCCCACCCTTTTTTTCTTCTTAAAAGTCAAAGCACAAGCTAGACAGCCTAACTTACATTTCAGAGCATCACAAAAGTCCCTTTGGCAGACAACTTATTCACACTGGAGAAAAAGCACTTTGCCAGGTTCAAAAATTAATTAAAAATGCCTAGTGTGACTCAAGAAATCACACAGTGAACCCCTGTGATACATTTTTAATGGAAAAATACTCCTGAAATTCATTAAATGTTATAGATTTATACCTTCCAAATAATTCAAAGTAACATCTCCAGAAACACCAATGATTTAATGTCTCAAACTGAAAACTATGTGAAACAAGGCATTTTGACATTCAGTAAATACTCCCAGATATTGTTAAAAAAATAAAAAGGAATAAAAAATACTGGTAATTAGGAAAACTGAAGGGAAATATGTCACTTGATGTAAATCAGAAATGACAGTTCACAAATAATTCAGTACTTCCATTATTACACTTTAAGGGTTTTGCAGGGCTTACAGTGCTGCTTGCTACCAACTAGCTCCACCCCAAATGTATTTATTTGGGCTAGCAGGTGTGGAGCTTCTGCATTGATTTGGTACAGGATGACAGCAGCTATTTAGAAGCAATAAAAGGTCTGTGAAGTGACTTGTGCTCCAAATTGACTGTATTTTTTGATGGGTGTCTTGAGACACCTTGGAGGGACCTGAGTTTTAAGGATTCACCATGCTCAGTGCTCCCTCAAGTGTGTCTGATACAAGAAGTTGTGTACCCAGAATTACTAATGAAGCTTTGAAGATTTGGAATAGAAATGTGCATATTAATCCCTAAAAGGGCTCCGTTTTCAAGTCTACCATTGCTGCCTCCTTCGAGAAAAACATCCATTTCTCACCCTGAAAATCGTCATGTTTCTTTCATCATTCATGTTCTTTGAAAAAGTAAATTAAACACTTAGATCCTGCCACAATGCCTTCAGTGGAGGCACCGGGCATTTGCTCGTGGTTCCAGGGGCTGGCCGGGCTGCTCCGAAGGCATGGGAGGGCTGGCGAAGTTCCAGCAGGGTCTCACCCAATCCACCAATGTTCCAGGCGCGCCAAGGAAGGAGAGATGAAGTGGAGGGGCTTTCCCAGATGGTTTATTCAGCACCAGGTTTGTGCTGGGGAAGCTCTGGCACAGCGTGTTACAGTTACATATATACCAACATGAGGGGGCGGGGGAGAGTACGAACATCCTATGAGATAGAAGTGCTGGGTTTGAATTTGGCGGGCTTTGTATAGGATAGTGCAATACAGAGCCCTCCAGGGGGGGAAACCGGATACCGAGGGGAGGAGGGGGGAGACAGCAGTGCCTGGCCATGAGAAAAACCGAAACTGGCCAGAGCACACTGCAACAAGATCCCAGTGTCATTGAGGGGTTAGATGTGTCTTTTAAGACATCCTTTAAAAATTTGGATTCTGGTTTAATTTGGGCAAGCACAAAAGCAATGAACATCTACAGGAATGAATAGCCCCAGTGAACCTCAGGGGGATTCCTTGCACAAAACCCTGCTGCCCAGCACATGGAAAGCATGCATAAATGAGACTACCACAAGGACAGACAAATATTTATAAAATGTGGCCACCATGCTGGTATTTGGGAGCTACATGCTGCCTGTGGTTGACTTACTGGCATCACACTCAGCATAGTAATGGTCTCTGGTTAAACAGGGTTTTGCAGCATCTGCCAGGGTTGCACCTACACCTTCCTGGCAAAGCAGGGCAACTAGAAGGGGCTTGAACATATTGTTTCCTTGGACAGATGTAGTGCAACCAAGTGCCCTGTTTTTGCTGCCCATGCGGTTTTATCCATCAGCCTTACACTTCTGTTAAAAACTGACAATCCAGCAAAATGGAAATATTTGTCTATGTGTGTGGTGTTCTTTGTCTTCTCATGTATATTTTTCTTCTCTTTAAAATGTTAATAATATCCAATTGGAGCTATATCTTAAAGATAACTTCATGCTTGTCATTAGTATTGCTAAGGAAGTCCAGGGTTTGGAGCGATTTTAAGTTCTCCTGTGTAAAAGATGACCCATCTGGCATTTAATCTAAAATCGAAATTTGTATGAGCCAGTATGAGTCAGGGGAGTGAGAAAGAGAGAAACAGATACATACACACTGGCTTGTAGCATGTGACATGGGTTGCAGTCAGGCTGGTGGAACATCCTGACCTCACTGATGCAAGAGAGGCCACAGAATTTAACCCATGAAATGGCTAAGATGATAATGAAAGAGAAAAGAGGAAAACGGAAAAAAAAAAAAAAAAGAAAATATAAGAAGAAACAAAAGGAAGAAAAACAAAGAAAAAAATAATAAGAAAAACCCCAAACACTTCTATTCTCAGAAGTGGGAGGACAGGAAGCTGCTGGGTAAAATTTCACTTTTCACTGTGGCAGGTACAGCCTTGCTGAAGATAGTGAAGATAGGAAACTCTGCATAGCATGCATGAAGAGCAACATGTGTCACTTGGTACAGTGTAAATCGAGAGGGAGAGGTAAGTGTAGGGGAGAGAAGAAAATAGAAATACCATTCCCATACCTCTTGAAGTAACAATTTTTAAAAATTCTTTTGAACAACAACATTAAAAAAAATCACCCTAAATCTTCCAAAGTGAGGCAAAAGAGCAAGACTCAGCTTTTTCTGCAAGGAGATTAAAGAACCTTCTCCAAGAAGGCAGAGCTGTTGTTTTTGGCCTCCCACAGAATGTGAAGCAACTTCTCAGTGCTGGCAGGGCACAAGCAAAGCCCAGCCCACCTTGTCTGAGAATCTGTCCCTGCTCCCACCAAGGACCTGGATAACCTTCCCTCCAACCTTACAATAAATCCCAGGCAGAGCTGAGCCTTCCCCACGACAAGCAGCGGCCATATAAATTCCAAAGATCTCAGCTGGCTCTGCTGTGTGTTTATGCCAGCTGGAGATCATTTTTCCATAGCTCATAAAAATCTTCCTGATTCAGAAATACTTAAGTTTGTAACTTCTTGAAAACCCCCTCCTCCAGTTGAAATATGGCATTTTAAAAAGCATTTCCTTTATCCGGAGACCTCTGTGGGTTTTGAAAATATGCCATGGGTTTAAAATATTTCTTTTAATGATTATTCTTTTTTTACTGCAACAAAAGTCAATTTTCACAAAACCACAAATGTCTATGGTCACTCAGGCTTACTAATACTTTCCACAAATATCTCAGACAGTAGTTAAAAGAAAGGAATTTGTTTTAAATCCTGGCCCCTGAAAACAGCTGCTGGGATCTTTTGATATTTTTCATTAATGGCTCGGGAAAAAGAAATTGGATGCACTCTTTTGGAGTATTTCTTTAAGGTTCCATCAGCATACCAAGTGAAAATGGATTAATAATTGTGGAAAATGCAGTGTAAATTGACACTTAGATGAAATTTAATTAGCTCAGAAGGTCACTTCCTAAAGTCAGGTATTAGCCAAACACATTGTTTATGTTGCCTGAGCAGGACAATGAATGAATGCTTGTTGCTTTGCTGATAAACAAATGCAATTTCTGGGATGAAAAAGCAAAAATCTCCATGTTTAATAGTGTGGGCTGTGCAACAAAGGATGCTGGCACAGCCTGGCCCTGCTGAGCAGGTGTGAGCATCAGTCCAGGCACTGAAGGAGGTGTGGTGGGGACAGGGGACGCTTCCACCAAGGTTTCACCTGAGAGCCTGCGCTGAATCCCACATGGCTCCTCCTTCACCTCAGCTGCCTTAGGGAGCAGGGAAATGCACTTCCCAAGAAAAGCAGGAGAACTCAAGGCAGGTGATTGACTCTGGGCTGCAAATCCTGGGAATCCTGCACTGCTCTGTTGCTTCAGCTTGAGCATTAGCCTAAAAATTCAAGTGATTTATGGCAGCTTCCTGCACAAGGCAGGGACCGCAGTCTGAGGAGCCCCTCTCAAAGGAAGCTGGGCTGAATGCAAAGCTGCTGGGGGGTGCTGGCTTGTGCAGAGCAGATGTTCATAATGCTCTCTCACAGCATTACCAATCCACAAGCTTTTCTTCACGCATCATGTGGTCTTCATGACATTTTTACTTTGTGTTCTCCCTTCCTGGAAAACTGAGCTCTAAAAGCCTCTCTTGTTGTAACCAGCTGCCCTGGGTTATGGTGGGGAGAACTCCTTGAGAAAGAACAGCACATGATCTCTGCTCTGGGCAGATGCGAAGGTCCCAAATCTGTGCCTGACGCTACAACAGCTGGGCTGTATCTGTCTCCACCAGCATCTGGCACTGTTGTCTCCAGCACACCAAAAGGGCCATGTCAGGTAGGACAGAGAGAGGCTTGATTTGACCTTATAGCAACATCATGGACAGGCTGAGGGTGCCTTGTTTCAGAAATTTGTGATTCCTGTTGAAGAAACTTGCTATTCCCTTCACTACATGTGCAATCAATTTTCATGCTTCTGTTTCCAGCAGGCAGCTCCCCACTGTCAGCCCAGTGCTGCTGAGCAGAGCTGGCCACTCTGCAGAGCCGGCGCTGCAAAGTCTGTGACTCAGCAGAGGAGCCAAGGCCTGATGGCCATGAAAATTGAACTGCTCCATCATGCCTGAAGCACGGAGGGGTCCCTCAAAGGCATGGTGTGGGGAGGAAGGCCTCCACCTCTGGGAATCTCTGGCTGTTACCAATTAATAAAGAATCTTTTTTCATTTTTCTTTTTTTCTTTAGTAAAAGTACAGAGCAGCATAGGAATTTCTACAGTCTAAGTCACAGAACCACAGAAGGGCTGAGGTTGCAGGGGACTTTGGGAGGTCGTCCAGTCCAAACCCATTGCTCAAGCAGGGCCTCCTACAGCCAATTCTTCAGGACCATGTCCAGATGACTTTTGAATGTCTCCAATGAGGGAAACTGCCCAATCTGCCTGGGTAATCTGGGTCAGCTTTCAGACAGCCTTCCAGTAAGGAAGTGTTTCGTGGTGTTCAGAGGGAGCCTCCTCTGTTTCAGTCTTTGCCCATTGCCTCTGGTCCTAGCACTGGGCATCACAGAATAGGATCTGTCTCCATCTAATTTGCACCCTCCCTTCAGGTATTTATATGTATTGATGAGATCCTTTTGAGCCTTCTCTTCTCCGGGCTGAACAGTCCCAGTTCTCTCAACCTTTCTGATATCAGAAATGTTTCATTGCCTTAATCTTCTTCACGGTCCTTTGTTGGACCCTCTCTCGAATATATCCATGGCTCTCTCACATTTGGCAGCCCAGAATTGGAAACAACATTGCAGATGTGTCTCAATCAGTGCTGAGTAGAAAAGAAGGATCACCTCCCTCATACTGCTGGCAGTGTTCTGACTGATTAGGCCCAGGACACCATTTTCCTCTCTGCTGCAAGCACATGTTGCTGGCTCATGTTCAACTTGGTGCCCACCAGGACCTCTCTGTAGTGCACAAGTGATTTCCACCTGTGGTTTCCATGCTGTTTTTCACCACTGGTGCATGAGGTTGTTCCTTCCCAGGTACAGGAGTTTTCCTTCCTTTTATAGAACAACTGATCCCAACTTTTAGAAATAAGTCCTTTAAATGACCTTAAAATAGAGAAGGAACTCAACAAGAGGCAGCATGAAATTCCAAAGTAGGGAAATAAATGGAGCATCACTGAGGGCATCCCTATTGGGGAACTGCATAATGGGAGACTGAGGAGCACAGAGGAAGAGGGGCTGTGTCCCTTTCCCTGCCCTGCCTGGGTCCTGTCCAGTGTGCTGGGTTAAGGCTGCAGCCAGACCACACTCATAAGAAATGACATGAGGCTTGCTCCAGGACAAAAGGCTTTAATATAATGAAAGTTGTTCAGCACCCTTACACTACTTGCTGGGATTTGCAGGGAGAGAGCTGCCACCAGGCATGCAGCCAGATGGAAAAATCCAGGGAGAGCCATGAATCCTGTCATGGCTATTTCTGCCTAGGAGAGTCCCCCTTGGAGCTGATTCTGGAGGAGTTGAGACAGTGCAACTTCCCTGATGGAAAAGGCATTGCTTTTCCAATAAAATATTTCACAAGGGGTCATCAGTGTAACATATTATCAATTTTGAAGGCATTTTTAATGTGAGAAAAATTGAAACAAATTTCAAATTTCCTATACTTATCCTGTGTTGACAGATTAGATGAGTTTATATCATATCTTATTGTGCTGAGTATGTGTTAGAGCAATACTGCAGTAATCTGGGCTACCAATCCTTTGCTTTATCTTGTTTAAAGTCCTGCATCTTTGGGAGTAGAACTGTCATTTTAGTCCAGTCCAGAACATTTCCCATTAGTCTCAATACATCCTCTGGGAATGTTAAATGGAGTTGAGGGAGAGAGAGGGAAAAGAGCACAGATCCAGTTATAAATATAGTACATTCTTTTCTCTTTAACTGCGAACTTTTACACAATAAATTACATCTTCTGAGTCTGGCGTGGTTTATACTGGGCACATATATTGTCAGTAAGAGGAACTCAGGAGTTTTCTGCAGGGAATTCCTCTGCTTTTATTAAGATTAAAAGGAATTCACTTATAACTATGCTTAATTGCTTGCTGTCTTGACACAATCTTTGAGAAGAGTGAGTTCCTCTTGCTTTCCAACAGCAGAGCATCCCCAGAGACCCTACTACCACATTTTCCTTCATCTGTAGAGGTGCACTGAAAACTGAGAATAAGAGGTTTCAGTGTCAAGCTCTGCTATGAAGAAGCTGAAAGCTGAAGACTAATGAGGCTTAGGGAGAACATCCTGTGCTTTGGTCCATAGATCTGAAGAGCTAAAAAGATCTAAATCTCTTCACTAAGGGGGCAAATTATGCCTGACCAATCTAGTGACTTTGTACAATGGAGTGATTGCAACAGGCAACAAGGAAAGACTGATGGATGTCATCTGCCTAGAGTTCTGCAAGGCCTTTGTCACAGAATGACATGTTTATCTCCAAAATGGAAAGACAGGGATTCGACAGGAATTGTCTGGGTGGTGGCAGCCAGAAAGTTGTGGTTAATGGCTCCTATGTCCAGGTGGAGGTGATGAGTGGTGTCCCTCAGGCTGGGCCTTGGGATCCTTCCATACCTTCATCAGTGACACAAACAGGGAGATGGAGTGCACCCTCAGCAAATTTGCAGATGACACCAAACTGAGCAGGGCAGTTGACACAACACAAGGAGGGGATGCCATCCAGAGGAACCTGGACAAACTTGAGATGTGGGCCCACAAGAACCTCATGAAGTTCAACAGGTCCAAGTGCAAAGGGCTGCACCTTTGTTGGGCCAATCCCAGACAAGAGTACAGACTAAGAGGAGAACTCATTAAGAGCAGTCCTGCAGAGAGGTTTTGGGGGTCCTTTTGGATGAAAAGCTGGACATGACCTGGCAATGTGCTCTGGCAGTCCAGAAAGCCAGCCACATCCTGGGCTGCATCCAAAGCACCATGGGCAGCAGGTTGAGGGAGGGGATTCTGCCTCTCTACGCTGTTCTTGTGAGACCTTCCTCAGAACCTGCTCTTACAAGTCCTTAGCACCAGATACCTGCTAAAGCAGGTCCAGAGGAGGGCTGCAGCACCTCTCCTGTGAAGACAGGCTGAGAGAGTTGGGTTATTCAGCTTGGAGAAGAGAAGGATCAAGGGAGACCTTATGGTAGCTTTCTAGTAGTTAAAATAAGTGTATAAAAAAGATGGAGAGAAACTCTTTACATGGGCAGATAGAGACATGACAAGGGGAAACAGATTTAACCTTTAAAAGGGGAGATTTAGATTAAATTTTAAGAAGAAATTGTTTACTGTGAGGCTGGTGAGACACTGGATCCAGTTTCCCAGAGAAGTGGGCATCCCTAGAAGCGTTTAAGGCCAGGTTGGATGGGGCTCTGAACAACCTGGTGTAGTGAACTGTGTCCCTGCCTGTGGCAAAAAGGTTGGAAGTACCTGATCCTTAAGGTTCCTTCCAACCCAAACCATTCTATGATTGTAGCTGAGTGGGCAGATGAGGCTCACCTGGAGAGGCAGAGGACCAGGGGATGCCTGAGAGACCTGAAGCAGTTGTAATTTTGTCAGTTTTCCTCCAGTCAAATAAATGCATTGCCTCAGTGGCTTTCTGTAAATGTTGCACCACTTGATCTCCTGAAGAGATTTTTCCCCAGAGCTCCCTGTCTCTGCATGCTCTTCAGAAAAGACCACACCGCAAAAATATTTATTTTCCAGGACACCTGCTGCTCCGGAAGGCTCTTTGCCATACCCAGATCTCCTTCTGCAGTATGCCCCTTTCAGGTGAGTGTCTTCACTGAGAACCAGGCAGATTAAAACTTCCTTCAGATGTCTCCTTTTCCTCCCAATGATCCTGGTGTAGAAGGAAGTAGGTTGCTCCCACCGACAACTCACAGGGGAAGAGAGAACAGGCTAAAAATTCTGAAGCTATAGATCAGACAAGGAGAACTGCAGTAGTTAAATGGATACCTCTGGTGACAGCTTAAGTGACCCAGAGAGACAAGTCTCCAGAGGCAATTGAAGTGTCTGCTGTCACAAGTGAAACATCTAAGTGAAACATCTTAAGATGTCTCTTGCATCAAACTCAGATCTCTGGTTCCTGTGTGGAGAGGTCAGCTGTGTTCCACCAGAGAAGCTGCAGCAGCAGACAGTGATCTGCACCAGGGGAGGCTGGGAACAGTGAACAAGGAAAGAAGCAGTGATGGGAATTGTGCAGAAGACAAAGTTGATAAAGAGTGATGGAAAGTCAAAGTCAGAGGACAGAGGGAGGAGGACAGCAAACCAGGGCAAGAGACAAAAGGGCAGACTGAGAGAAAATGAGAAGAGACTGAAAGAAGATGGAAACTGGAACAGAAAAGAGGGGTAGGAAAATTAATTGGATAAAGAGTATGAAAGAGTGCTATGTAAAAAGGAGATGGAGAAAGGAGCAGAACACAGTGGACCAGAGAGGAAAACAAACAAGACTTTCAGAACAGCAAATGTTCTGAAATAAGACGTAATTGGAGAGGCACATGGACCCTTGCATCTCCCCAAGTTGAATTGATACAAAGATATGCCCTCCCCAGCAGCAGTCCATCAGCAACAAATAGATATCTCAGACCAAATCATCATATATGCTTCTCTTGTGCTCCAAGAGAAGCACTGCCTCTCCTGGGAACAAAGCAGTCCCTGCTTGAGAACACATGTTTCAGCCTCATATTTCTAAGGATCTGAGAAGCAAGGAAAGAATGAAATTAAAGACCCCTTTGCCCTCAGCAGGAACTTACAGACAGTTTTTCCTCTAGGGGCTTAGTTTCCTTCTAGCTCATACACCCAGCTGGCATCATAGTGGCAGCAGGATGAATATAGCTGATTGAACCCATTGCTATTCTGTGTCAGAGATGGTTTAAGGCCTTGCAGTCATTTTACTCAGCACACTTAGGAGGTGAATTATTCCAGGGTGGGATTCCTTGATAGATTCAGTTGAGTTTTAGTAAGAACCTCTCTTCCCTATGACTGATGTTATCTCTGTTCCTTCTTCTTTGTGAGCATACCCTTGCCATCTTCTTACACCTCCCCTTTCTTTGCAGTCCTGGTCAGAAAGTTGAAGTAAAAAGCTCGCTCTCTGTCTCTGGTAGCACTTCTCCAATCCTTCCATGCTCCTGTCAAAAGATAAGGCATCCTACAACTTGTTTCTCTCTATCTAACAAATCTCACACATCAGTCAAGTGTGCCAACTTCCCATCTCTATTTCCTGTGGGTTTTACGCCTTTTTGCTTCTCCTCCCTTTGAGCTTTGCAGCCAGGTACAGGAACTAAGTCATGATTGGTACCCTACAACTTGGAGCCCAAAGCCTGGCAGATCTCTACCATTTTCCCTGTGCTGCTCAGCTCTGTGGCTTGAGGCAGAGCACATCACTGCAGCAGAAGTCAAGAAACATCCTCCACTGTTAATTACCTGGTTAGTACTACCCAGTTCCAAGAAGTAAAGCAGTGATGGCTGCTCACTGCCTAGTTCAGAGTCTTCTATACCAATTCTTTTTCAGGTGATCTAAAAACCTGGTGTTTTCCATTTCCTAAGTTCATTCCCTTCATTCCAAGACTGCAGTAGCAGCTTGAGACACACAACCAGTACCACTACATTTCCCAGTAAAAGTAATTCCTTAGCTCTCTTATCCTCTCTCATACTGCATCCCTGTAGCCCAGAAATTCACCTTGCTGACTGTCTCTCCACATACATCACCCAACAGAGTAGATCCTATAGAAAACATGTCAGTCTGCCATTTCAGTCTAGTTGAGGAATCAATTAAAAGTTGGATGGCAGCTGCAAGTAGCAAAGAGCACTGCTCAAAACTCCACCTGCAAACAAGGTTGAGCTAGAGCATGTCCTATGAGTTGTAGGGTTTATCTCAGGCCTGCTACAGCAAATATAGGATGCACAAACATATTGCAGAGCAATATAGCCTTTGGTTCCAAATGCTACAATGAAGAACGATGGCAACCTAGTGAAGCCACAAAGAAGGAGGTAATGCAGGAAGGAGAATGGGACTACAATGAGCTGCTGCTTTCTGACTCACTGCCGCAAGTCAGTTAAAACAGCCAAGCAGAAATGCCTGGGTGCATAAACACCCTGGCCATTAAGTTTAGCTCTTTGACCCTCCTCTCTTATTTGCTGAATCTAGTTGTAGACACTGGCAATTTCTCAGGCATTTTTTCCCTCACCATCTATATAATTATTCAGGCTACCAGCTGCATGTGGTATAGATATATCTAGTCTTGTAATCACTGTAATAATTAAACATATTCCCTTCACAATTCCTAGCTATTCTTTTTGGCAAGGGGACTGACATATAGAACTTTTTGAAATTTAAATTTACATTTAGTTTAGATTCAGGTGCTTTAAGATGAAAAGTCTTAAGTACATTGCAGATTCTGTCCTCCCATCTCTCTACAACTACAGTTATGAGGAGTGTTTACTGGTGGAGAGGAATCTGTATGCATCCTGGAACATTCAATGACAATAGAAATTAAATTAAATACATCTCAAAATAGGTAATTCAGGAAGTGGCCATTATTTTATTTTAAACAATCAAACAGACAAACACCCCTGCCCCACAAAGGCAAATCAACAACAGCCACACCAAAACTCAAAATAAAATTTAAAACCCCAACAAACTACTAAAAAGTGTACAGATCCTAAATAGAATTCTTTGGTTTGCTGCCAGTTTAGAGTACTTGAGTGGCAATAACCAGTACATCCAGCTTGCTGCAGCCCACACCACTAGACCCATTTTCTAGGTGAGGACACTGAAGAATACATCAGATTTATAGTGCTTTGAAAGCACACACAGGAGACTTTTCATTACCAGGCCCCAAAGGAGACTTAATTGGTTTCAGAATTTATGTGCAATAAATCCTTCTGCTTGGTTATTTGTTAATAAGTTCTGTTGATAATACCTTGCAGTGCCTTCAGTGCCTCCTCTGTGTGTTGTCACAATGGAAGTCCAAGTTTTGTGTGTTGGATAGTTGGGGCATCAGCACCCTGCAAACTCGGGTATGGAAAGGGTAATATCTCATGCTAAGGCCAGAATATAATGGTCAGGGAAGGTCAGAAAAAGTCCTGCAAACACCTTGTTGCTGTGCTGTGGATTGTAGAGAAGGTGAGGCAAAGGTTAAGGTGTTTCTTATTTTGGGAAGATGTCAGCAGGCAGTGTTAGAAACATCCAGCTGTAGGAGGAACGGCTGGTTTTCTGATTTGCCAGTATTTCTACTGACTATCAAAGTAGGTCTATAAAGCAAGTCACAATTTTGCACCCCTATTTCTCTTCCACTATTCAGTTTCCATGTACTTCTCCAACTGAGCCTATCTCACAAGCAACAGCTCTCCATGAAAAGCTGCAATGTGAGTCCATCCCACGGGCAACCGTGGATACCTTAAATGTCTTAACACCTTGGTGTCCCCCAGACACTGTGTGTCCAAGCACACCTGTCCCCTCCTGAAGACATTCTGAACCCCAGGAGAAGAAACAGTGATGTTCGCATATCACTGGGCCCCCCAGGGAGGGTGAAGAGCATGCAGTTCATTCTCTGGCTGCTCTCTCTGTAAGGGTTAGAGAGAGCCGCTGTCACAGAACAAAACCATAGCAATCACAGGTAATTTCCAGGTGAAGGATGTATGGCTCACCATCATCATTACATCAGCAGGGAATCCTCTTGAGGATCAGACGTGAGCAGAACACAATTAGGTGACAAGGAAATCATTTACCCAAACAAGGGTTTAGTTTAGGGTTGGTTAAAAAAAAAAGTGCAAGGAAATGTAAGGTTGCATTCAAGAATGTTTGCCTGAAAGATATTTCCACAGAGGTTTTGATTATCGTTTGTTACCAAATCACTTCTTATCTGTAACCTTTCATGCCTATAGCAGGCACTTGCCACATTTAGACTAGAAGATCACTTATATTTAACAAGAAGATATGACAGGGCTGGCAAAAACTGGATTTTTATGGTGAGTTACAGCCTTAAAAAACATTGGAAAATAAATGGATGATATAACCCTACCACTGCACATTGATCACTGTGACCCAGCCTAAGAAAAGGATCTCACTGCCTTGACATAATTCCCTGCAGCCCTCTTTCTTCAAAACACCCCATATGCAACAGGAACTATACTCACTGATAAAACAGCAAGAATCTGACTTTCCAGAAACCTAATTTATGGCTGCCAGTGGTGTTCTTTCACTAGGGAATCGTTTGTTTCACTTACATTGGAAAGAAAGAAAAAAATCATCAGCTTCCTGTGCTGCTGGGTACATCTGTGAAAGAGGGAAAGGGAAGGGGAAGGGGGAAGGGGGAAGGGAAGGGGAATGGAAAGGGAAGAAAATGAGCATAAATTTAATCTTTGCAGAAGGTATATTAGGGAAGTAGTCTCTCCAAATAAGACCTGTGAGACCTTAGTGTCTTATTATAAAGGATATGTCCTGTCTCATTGCCCAGCTGTGTGGGGTCCCTTAGTCTCCTTCGCTGCCCGTTCATTTCTAGAACAGACACATATGGCAGCATTCACAAACTCTCCTTCGATATCAAATGCGGCTTTTCCTTTGGTCCTTGAGACACGTATTTTCAATTTGCTTCTGATATATAACTGAAATAACGGAAATGTCACCTGCCACTTCAAGTGAGCTGGAAAGACAACATTCAGTCACACCAGTGCCAATGAAAAGGGAAGGAGGAAGAGCAAAGGCTCCCATACAAGACTCTTACACCATTCCTCGTAGTGCAGCTTTGCAATACACTTGGAGGTGAGCTGGAGATGAGACAGAAGGGTCCTGACAGGATCCACCTTCAGCCCAGACAGGAGACCTCTGAGGAAGATCTCAAAAACCTGTTCCTGAGGTGGTAACGAGAGCCTTGCTGTCATGACTAAGTATGAATGTTAGCAATGGAAAGGGCCCACAAGGGCCTAAGCCAGATCCAGCTGTCACCTTGCTCAGTTGTATCAGCTGACTTCTTCAAACAGAACCTAAGCCTAACCTGATGGAAAGAGGGCACAGGAAGATAAAATGGATCTTGCTTAGGTAAAGAGGTTGAATGTTAAAAAAACAGGCGCAGAAGGTTTAGTCAAACCCAAAGGAGAGGGGTTTTCTCTGGACAGTTGTCAAATCCTAAACCTCTCTCACGTCTACAGCAGCCAAGGAATTTCCAAGTGCTATGACCTGTACCCTGAACCACATCAGTAGGCATCCAGCACCTGGACGAAGCAGATCTGCAGGAAGGTGAAGGTAAATCCTCTCTCTAATGAGGTGAAACATCAGAGTGCTCCATTTCCTTCAGCCATAATCCAATTTCCACATACAGAATAATCCACTCTGCCTTCAGATACCCTGTCCATCAAGGGTGATAGAATGAAGCAGATTAACACTTTATTGAATGAAACAACCTATTGCTCCCTAAATAAGCCCTTGTCCACATGTGGCTCTAGCTGTTGGCTGATGACAGAGAATGACTCTTTGTCACTGTTCCTATCCTGTAATGNAAGATTATTTTATCCACCTGCCCTTCTCAAGGTGCAGACAATGAGAAGACCAGATTGCTGCGTGTCATAGAGTTTATCTACTGCTGTTGTATTGAATTTGTACTGCACATCAGAGATTACTTAGAATAAAACAGAGGCGCTCCTACCCTCCTTTTGCAGAACAGGATATGTCACCAGGGTGTGGGGAGTGATCCAGGACCTTCCCCTTCACAGAATGACAATGGTTTGCAACTTCAAAGAACTGTCTCCAAGAGGCTTTGCTACAATTGCTATAGCAATTAAGACAAGGGGCTGCACCAGAATTTTATTCTTAAAAACAAACATGGACACATTTGCGGGGTGTGCTTTTAGGTGTCTGGGGAGAACTAGGTCTAGGCTAGTTCAGGCATTGTTTCTAGTGATCTGGATGTATACCACAGTTTTAAAATCCATCACATTACTTCCCCTTTGTATATAGCAACATGAGTGCAAGAAACGGGTCACTGAACTTTGATTAAAAGAAAGCATAAAACACATTAAACTTGGTTTGGAAAGCTTTGGCATGAAAGTCTGTCACACAGTTGTTCAGGTCCTTGCACCAAGTCTCAGCTGTTGATCAGAAATTCACTGTGTTATTTTAAAACAGTTAATCTATGTCCTTTGAAGGAAGGGAATGACTCATAAACTTGGTCTGGGCTCTGTTGCTACCTATTATGAAATCTTTTAATATTGAAACAGATCATAATTTCTAGACAGGATGGCTGGAGATAGACTGAATCATTAAGAGATATACAGAGATATAAGCTACACATAAGTACACATACTGGTATTTTTCTTCCATAATGCTCATTACTTTAGTATCAAAACATGCATTTGATTAGCAGCAATTCAAAGACCTGGAAGGTTTTTGAAGAAAACAGGGAAGAGGAGATTTAAGCAACTTCATTGCTGGAGGACATGGAGAGAGTTGGTAACAGTCACCTAATTCTTATAGGAAGGAGCATGAGAAGCATCATCTTAATTGTGAATCCAATATAGTTTGCATTTTATATTAGTAAAATTACACTGCAGTTGGAGTAACTTAACCCTGTCCTGATCCAGTGTAGGCATGTATGAGCAGTGTGGCACACCTGCTTAAATAACAAGTGAGAAACTTTCTCCTCACTCCACGTGCCTTTTCCTTCTCACATAGGAACCTGGTCCACATAACAGTCAGTCAGCTGGTCCCAAAGCAGCGGTGGAGGAAACCCTGGCAAGAGTTGCAAGTGGAAGATTAGATTTAATTGAACAACATTTTGCTTCGTAAAGATCACACAGATGGAGAAGCCTGATTTAAAGGAAAGCTAAAGGTCATGCACTGCTTAGGCAGGAGTGGAATTTGTCCATCCTGCTAACTCTAAAAATAAACTTTTAAGAATGTAATAAAATTGGACTTAGGACTAGAGGCATTCTGTATGTTTTGAAATGCTTATGTATGAGCTGTGTGGGACCCGTGTACCTAATGAAGGAAACAGGGAATTTGCATAGGGATTAAAAACATGGCATGAACACTGTGAATCTGCAAGATGGAAACCACACTGCTGTCCCAAGTTCACCTATAAACTAAGACAATGATTTCACTGCCCCTGATTTGAGACCTCTCAGCACCAGATCAGCAGCAATGTCTGTAACTTTTGAGCAGTGGGTGCCTATGATCCAATCACTGGGACTACTGAGGATTATAGGACCTCATCCATTGACTTCAGAGGTCTTAGGAAAAACCCTTTTCAGCTTGTGTATGATTTTTTTTCCTAATTAAATTCCATGATAGATAAGATTTGGGACAATGAAAGAACTCAGTCTTCCACCCCCAAAGGACGATATATGACCCCACATGTCCATCAGTTTCAATTAGTCTTACCACGGAAGGCAAGCCCTTTGACTCAGGAGCACTGATTTCCCTATAATGGGTAATGACCATGCAAGAACTCAGAGCTTACAAAATTAAAACAGCTCGTTTTCCAAGAGAAATATTTACAAAGTTTCTGCAGCTTTTAAGCCATTAATGCATTGAGTGATGGCATGGATATCTCTATTTCTCATGCCTACTAATCTTGCTTCCCTCCTCTGAGCCTCAAGATTAATACCAAAAGCACCAATGACACAAGATTTGGTGGGAGAGTTGCCTGAGCCACCAGTGCAGGTGACACATAAGTGCCACCTACCTCCTTGCAGGTCCTATAGGAGATGGAAAAGTAGGAGAGCTTAAAGCAATTCTCACTGTCATGATAAAATACGAATCAGTCATCACATGCAGTAGAATGCTTCCTTGAAGGTTATCAATCCAACGTGATATTTTGAGAAGACCAGCTGCTACAGAGAAACATTAGATATATTATATCATCAGAACAGACTTCCACCCTAAGGGAGGCATATTGTTACCAGTTGTTTGAGGAAAGAATAGCTTAAGGCAAAAATAAATACCCTGAGGCCTTTTAATACACAAGTATGAAATGGGGCTTCATCCCACAGTACTCCAAGTAAATGCCAAACCATTTTCATTCCCTGTGCTCTCCAGTGAGAGCTGAGGGCCTCAATTGCCTTGAGGAGCTTAGTGGGCATACAGATGAAGGTTGACAGTGTGAGGATGGACATGTGCTCAAAACTGAATTTTGTTTCTCATAAGCAGAAGACCTTTTCCTACACAAGCAGGATTTACCCTGATCATGATTTGAAACCCAGAAAGCAAATACCAGTGAGATAAACTGGGAAGTGCTGTCTTTCAATGGGACTTGCACACATCACTGTAGGAAGAAGGGTGATATTTTGAGTGGTATAAAACTGCCTACAGACCTCAAATATACTTCTTTTTCATTGCATTATAATTTGTCTTGAACTGTTCATTCAAGGAGTCACTTCACCATGCGAGAGAATAGAGTGGTATAAATAAGGCTGCTCCAGGAGCAGGTCTGATGTGAAACTATGCTTGAGAACTGGGCAACAGAAAAGATGGCTTCTTAAGCAATTGCAAATACTCAGAAACTATCCAAAGAAGAGAATTTACATTGGTGAGTGCTGGTTTGCTGCATAACAACAACCTTGTTGCAAGCCTTTCTGTGCAGAGCTCAGGCATCCAATGAAATGCAGATGTACATGAAAACATCTGGCACCTGAGAAGAAACCTGCAGTAATCCAAGGCAGGGGGCTCAGCCCAGTGGGTCTTCTCTATGTCCCTGTGACTCTGAACACACAAAGGTCCCTTTCACTGCATCTGATCTTTGCTGTGAGCCTCACAAGGACATCAGTCTGGTGGAAAGCAAGAGATTGGAAGGCTTCCAGATACAGAAATCATGGTTTTAATCCTGGCAGGAGCCAAGCACACTAAAAACAAGCCCAAAGAAATTATAGCCAACAGGAAATTCTGATCATCATTTGGCTATATCTATCAGCTCCTCAGGGTCATAACCCAGACCCTTGTGTGTATGTAACAACTCTAGTTGTCATCTTCCAAATAATTAGCACAGACCAGATTTATGTGTTTTGCGGGTTTATGGGGACTTGTATTTTAGGAAAAGCATTTTGTAAGCTCTTAGACTTCTAACTAGCGAATTCAGAACTGAATTTAAGTTTATTCAAGACTGGATGTTCCTTATATAATCAAATTGTTTTAGGGTCTGTATCTGTCGGATTTTAATATAAATGATTCCCCTTGGGTTTTGCTCTCAATAAGACTTTTAGTGCCAGAATCACAATAGAGTCTAACGAATTCAGAAGGTGAACTCCTCAGTCTGTCATTCTGTTAACAGTACCCCTACAAACAAAAAAAAAAGAAATGTAGATTGGAAAAGTAAGATGTATTCCTGTCTTCACCACTCATTAGTGCTGCTTTGGGGTGAGAATAGCACCTCACTTGTGCTGTGCTAGAGCAAGGTGTGAAGCAATTACCAAAAGAAAGATCTTCTTGTAAAGTAGGGCCATCTCCTTGCTAACAGCTCCCCAAAAATCTCTTTCCCTGGTCTTGTGTCTTGGAAGCATGGCTGCATACCATCACAGCAACTGGCTACTTGTTTACTTGGGCCAGGCCACTTAATTCCCTTTTCCCTCTGTTTTCCCACCCTTGTTCCTCTCTAAACCAGTTATACCCTTCCCTTTCCCTGCCTTTGGTTTCTCTCCCAGCCTATCCCATACCAGGTCTTGTGGAATCTCCAGAATCTCCAGCTGCTCTTCCTCCACGTCCTGTCATGTGTCCTATATCCAGGCAGTGATGCCTCTCCCAGGTGTGAGGTGAGCTGGGGAGCTGATTCCCTGGGAGGAGTATTACCTCCTGCCCATGAAGCTGAGGCTGTCCTGGAACACCCCAGCCCAGTTCAGAGACTTGTGTGTCTGACTGGGATATTGTGGTCCCACAGCTTGTCCTTCTGCCTCTGCGTGTGTGTGGATGAGCCTTTAATCACTCAACCTAATGCAGTTCTTCCAAAATACTTCACATCAGGTGAAAGAAGATCCTGAGGACAATCCTCTGGCTCTGCATCTGTGTCTTGCAACCATTTTATACAGCTTTGAATAAGACATTTTCTCGATCTGTACCATGGGACATAATACACTGGATGAAGTGGAGGATGGTGATGATGTTGGGCACTTTTTTAATGGTTGTGAAATATTGCCAAAGATTTGGTTAAGAAAAGGCATAAAGAAGGGAACACAGAGGGCTGTGCTTCACCCAGAGTTTGTTAGAAACAAAAAAGGGAAGAGAGAAACATGGCTGTTCTGAGAGAAAGATGTTTTCTGGACACTTGGTACATCTAGATTCATTTAAAGAGCACTTGAAAATCTTGGTTGTATGGAAATGATCTGCAGTCTCTGCGTCATGGAATAAGCCTCCATGGGGACATGGGACAGGAGAAAACCAGAACTCTGGACCTGTGTTACCTTGTGCTACCACACATCCTTTATCCCACACTGCACAACTTCCAATACCAGCCCTGCTGTCCTAGAGGGCTACAGTCTGTCCATCTGCCTCATTTTGGACATTAAATGCAGGTATTGATGCTTGTTTCACCTTCTCTCTTGAGGCCAAGGGAAAGCACTACTACACTTGCTGAATTCATCACTTTGTGCAAACTACATTTATGTGACAGCAAATCTATATAACTTTCCTGTGTCCATCTACTCTGTTGTTCAGCTGTCAAGAAAAGGCAGCCCATCAGCTCCTTGCCAAAGGGCACAGTAGTTGCCTCTTTCCCCTGGCTCAGTAGTATCCTTTACCCTACATAAAGCCAGACACCATAGCAGAAGCCTCCTTGGGAATTTTCTTCAAAGAAGCAAAAAAGTCTCGAAAAACCCCAGAGCTGTATTCTAATACGTGGTTGGGGTTTTTTCCTCTCAGTAGTTCATCTTTAACTTTTGATAATCAGCCTGGTTCCCCTTTATATTTCCTGTTTTCTATAAACCAGAAACATGTATAAACCAGGAAGAGGAAGATAAAGCCCAAGAACAGGTACCAATGTGAGGAAGGGAAAATCTTGGTCTATCTGTGCCTTGTCATCAGTCATGATATGATGGCAAAACATCACTGTGAAGACAGGCTTTGAGCAGTCGAACAGAGTGTTTATAGGTGGTTGGAAATAGAAGTAGTCTCAGAACAGAAATCTAAGATTGTCTGATATCTCTAGATTTAAAAGAGGTCTGGCAGATCTCATATTAGACACTGAAGACAGTTCTGTTTCTAGGGGATTCACAATACCGTAGAAGATTTTCTAATTTCCCTAGTTGCTGTTCACTTTTGTCTTTCCATACCATAACAGAGACTTCACAAGCATATGGCATAGTTCTTGTCAACCAGAAGTCAATAACGATGATGCGGTTCATAGAACTGAGTTTTGTTAGGAGATGCTGATATGAAATATGCATGGGAATGTATCCATTTCAGCAATTTTCTATTAAACTCTAATCTTACATGGTACCTTAGAGTTTGGAAGCCATAGGAGGTCCCAGGGCTCTCCACTCTACTCTAAGGTCTGTAAACAAGCATCAGTTCCCAAGTAGTCCCAAATCCTTAAAAACTTCATCTTGCATTTTGGTACCACTTCCAGTTCTATCATAAAAGTTTGGAAATCACGGGCACCCCAGGCTGACGGGATTTTCAGGCCTTTTGTGTTATCTGAGGTGGATGGAGGAATCTGAAAACTAGGGGACAATATTCCAATGGGAACGATCAGCAGCAAAATCCAGCCAGGCTGATGTTGATGAACCTGAGCATCACCCTAATATTTACATGTGTTATGTGGCATAACAGTGCTGAGCCCTTACACTGCCTTGCAAAATCATTCTATGCACAGATTGGAGTTACTTGAAACAGTTAATTTTCATGAAAATTCAGTAAGCATATCTCCACAATTTTTCTAGTACCACTTTAAGGGAGAAGACGCTGGCAGGACAGTAGATGTTTGGTTGTGGAATGAAAACCAACAGATGTGACCCAGCAGGCTGCTGATCCCTTTTTCTGCTCCTTGTTATCTTGTCCATGTCTCACAGCTCAGCAAAGAAATCCCACATGGATGGAATTAAGCAGAATTTTACTGGTGGCCAAATCTCTTCTTATGCAGTGAAGAAGACTCAGAGACAGCTTTTTAAAGTAATTTTTTTCAGTGCAAGTTTAATATCAAGACATCCTGAAAATTTGCCCTAAACTGGTGTGAAAAATGAGCCTTAGTGAACCCAAGGGTTAACTCTGGCTTGCTGCAGTGTACAAGGGAATAGTTGTAGGCTCTAATTTTAAACAAAACAATACAGGAGTCCCCAAACCTCAGCTCTGCTCACAGTGTCCTCTTTACTCCTGGGTTTCCCATTCTGCCCATTTTCATGATGAATTTTCTTCACTCACCTCACAGCACCAACACTGTCAGGTGTTGGGAGGAAACACATTTGCACAAAGGCTACACAATACTGGAGGATGGAAGCTGTTGCCATTTGAGACCCAACAGGAGTGTGGAGCCTGAATGGATTGGGACAGTCAGACCCTTCCCTAAAGCCCTTATAATTCATGAAAAAAATTTAAAAGTGTACAAGCATGATTTTGTTGTTGTTGTTTTTGTTCGGTTGTTTTTTTGCATTTTTGGTTCTTTGTACTTCATCTTGGATTTGCCATTATGGTGACCCATGAGCAATGCAGAACCACCATGCAAGGACACTCCATTCTTGCCTTCTTCTAACCCCTCCTTGTAACTGTTACATTACAAAACGCTCATCTCCACACACACAGGAGGCCCATGGGAGCCCCAGTACCCCAGTCAGAGGCACAAGTACCTTACCTGCCAGGGCTGTCCAAGGGGAGTTTTGGTTCCATAGGGTGGCACCCCTGCTATGGGCAGCAGTTCTCTGGGCCTCCTTGTTGATTGAGGAGGGTCTCTGCATGGAGATGCATGAGAACAACATCGCTGGATTGTGCAAAGATAGTTAAGGGATGGTGAGGGGGGTAAACAAAGGCAGGGAAACGAAAGCATTAGCAAGGATTGCGGAGGAACAAGCATTGGAAAATAGAGGGATAAGGGAATAAAGTGGCTGGTCAAGTATAACAGGTTGCTGGACACTATGCTTGCCTGGCCATATTCCGTGTCTCATGAGTGCTATCTGTCCTGCCTTCTCAATAAACACCATTTTAAACCTCATTTAAACCCCCTTTTCTTGTGTGAGAGTCTCTGCTTTTATCTGGGGACAGCTCCAAGTGCAGCAATGGGAATGGGACCAGGCACCATGGGATCCCCGCGTCGGTGGTGCAGCAACTGGGTTGAGTGTGGGTGTGGGAGCGAGTTTGTGGTCACCAGTGAAGCTGGAGCTGGACCAGCCAGGGTGACATGGCCTGGGAGCAAGGGGGTGAGTGAGTCCCTGAGGTCAAGACCAAAGGAGGCTGGAGAGAGCAGGGGAGTCCCAGACAGCTTTCTGTTGAATTGGTCTGTAACAGCCACTGAACTGGGGCTATGATCTCAGGGACTTGTGTCTCCAAGTGCTTACTGTGTTCATGCATGCTCTCTGTGTGCCTGTAACCTAAGCGGCCAGGATCTATGTACATATGTCAATATGTAAATATGTGGTGTGTAGGCATGCCCTTTGTGTGTGTGTGTGCCTGCAGGGAATGTGAGCTCAGCCTGGATGCTGCTGGAACCTGGGGCGTGGAGCTGCTCCAGACTCACCTTCCCCTGCCTGCTGGATCCAGCCTCCCCTAATAGCAACCACTATCATTGCCAGGACAGCTCTAGGTACAGATGGGAAATGATTTCCATCTCTGTCAGCCCAACATCACGTTTCCTCAGCAGAAAAGGCCAAGGAAAGAAGGAAAGGGAAAGCAAAACTATAAACCCCAGGTTATGGTAGCAGTTCCATCCATCAGTCATGAGTCTGTCTGATCTGCAGATTCCATAGGCCCTCCTCTCTTCCTATCTACTCTATTTGCATCCCACCAATCTCCTGTCTTCCTAAAGGAAAATGTGTAATTACCGCTCAAATCTAGCTAATGCTTTGCTGCCTCCCTCCTCCCTGCCTACTCAAACCTAATCTGTGATCAAATCCACCCACCAAAGTCAAATGTCTTTCCAGGTATGCACTTTCACACAATCTTGGGTGCAGTTTTCTAGTTTTGTGGTTGATAAGAATAAAAAATTAATGTGTTTTTTTCCATGTAGAAGCATCAGTCACACATTGTGTGTACACTAAATTCACAGGGTCATAGAAATTAGAGACTGGAGAGCCCAGGGGAGAGAACTGCTCCAGCTAAGGAGCTATGCAAAATTGTTCTCTGCATTACATTAAGGTGAAGAAGGTCTTTGAGCATTCCTGAACTGTCATGTTGTCCTTGTTTTCTTGTCACCTTCTTCCTGAAACACAGGTGTGAGCATTGTCTTTCCCAGAGGAAGTGGCTTATTAATTTTAATCAGCAAGGAAGATATGTGCTGTTGAGGAACAAGCTCAAATTAAAACATTATTATTATGTAATCAAATCTGGGCCTTTCATAGTGACATTTAAAGAGCCATGTCCTTATTTTTAGTTAAAACCTGCACTGAGCTGGCTTATGATCCATCAACATCCCTGTCTGAGGATCTGACTCAGATTAGATTTATTCGATTCTATTCTTAGGCTATTATATACTCTCCCATTATGGATCGAGTCTTAATGCCAATCAAACGGCATTGGAAAACCTCCAAATGGTTTCAGCTGAGTGGGAATGGCCCTGTTCAGACCATGTGCTTAAGGTCAGTGTCTGCTCTCAGGTATAAATCCAGCAGAATGTCACTGAAATCAATTGAGATATAGCTGATTTATAGAGATGACATTGGCAGCAGCAATCGACTGCCTCCAAGAACCTGTCTGTGGCCTTAACCCAGCCCTGAGCTCCTGGGACCCCACACAGGTGCTGAAGTCAATGCACTACACCACCTGCTGTCTAGCTATCTTCTGACTCTCATTTGAGCTCTTTTGGTTTAATTTTCTGACAAAACAGACATTGAGTGCACTGATTCTGGGGTGGAATATCATGATGTGATTGAAAAATGTCACATTTGCTGTACAATCATTGCCATATGTTTGCCTATCCTTGTGCAAGGAGGGGCAACAGGAAGCAAGTGTCGTCCTTCCCTCTGCCACCCGAGCTGAGGGGCACCTGAAACACCCTTGTATTTCTGAGTGAAAACCAGGACTTGCCCTGTGCTGTGCTGCTCCCACCATCTCACACCCTCATTCAGCCCCTGCAGAGATCCTGGCGATGCCCTCAGAAATTCCCTCTCTCACATGATGCCTCCTCCAGACTTCCCAGTGTGGGGTGTGACTTTGCTGCTCACCTTGTTTGTGTCCTGAATTACCCCCGGCTTTGTGGATTTAAAAGTTCAGCAAAAGGGCAGCCCCATGCAAAGATTTAGAGGGTTCCTAAGATACTACTGCAACAAATCTTTTACTCCCACTCCAAGCAGTGGAGGTCTGGACATGAGAAGAAATGCACAAGGAGGAAGAAAAAACCATTTTCATTAGCAGTGACTTGCTGACGAGGTAGTTTCTCTGTCAAAACCTGTGACCTGAATTATCACCGCCTGTGCTGCTGGAGGGTTTATTGGAAAATGGATAGCTTTGCAGGGAAAAGAAATCAGGCTGGTGGACAGAACATTTTTTTAAATAAAAGGAAACAAACCCAATTCCTTATATTACACATAAACAAAGAGGACATGATCAGAACACTCTTGGTGATGAATTAGGCTGCAGAGTTCATCTGGTCCATGTGAATCATGGGTCAAGGATATTCCAAACTACCTTTGTGCCCTCTGCAGCTAAAGCCCCTCAAATGCATTCTCCAACCTGTAGTTATTTGGATGCTGCTTGAGTTTCCAGTAAACTGAAGAAAACTCCCAACCAACGTCATGGCTGAGAGTTGTCCTCACACCATCTCCCATTATTTATGAATATCATCTCTGTAGAGTTCTGCGACCACCAGAGGCTTAAGACTGGTGGCAGCCTGGAGGCCTCATTCAGATGATGTTCCCAAGTCACTGCCAAAATATCAGGGGTGAAGGAACATTTTGGACAGCTGTAAGCATGACAGCTGCATCCTGCCCCTCTTCTGGAAGGATGCATTGCCAGGAGGACAGGGAACAGGCTCAGATACACAATCCCTTTGGTGGTCTGGAGGACAGACTTGGGTAAGGTCCCGGACAAATTCAAACAAAAAGTAAGACTAAACAGGGTGGCCAACAAGGCCAAGTGCAAGGTTCAGGGCAGTCCTAGGCACAAACACAGACTGGGAGAAGCATGGATTGAGAGCAGCCCTGAGGAGAAGGGCTTGGGTGTGTTGACTATGGAAAGCGTGATGTGACTCAGCAAAGTCCTCTGGCAGCCCAGAAACCAACCATGCCCTGGTCTGCATCCAAAACAGTGTGGGGAACAGCTGGAGGGAGACGAGTTTCTCCCTCCACTCTGCTCTGATGAGACCCCACCTGCAGTGTTCCATCCAGCTCTGGGGTCCCCAGCATAAGAAGGATGTGAAGTTCTTAGAGTGAATTCTGAGTAAGGTGATGAAGATCAGGGCTGGAGAACCTCTGCTATGGATAAAGGCTGAGATAGTTGGGGCTGTTCAGCCTGGATACGAGAAGGCTCTCAGGAGACCTTAAAACACCCATCAGTAATTAAAAGAGGCCTACAAGAGAGCTGAAAAGGAACTTTTTCCATGGGTAGACAGAGATAGGACAAGTAGCAATGTCTTTTATCTAAAGGAGAGTAGGTTAAATTAGATATTATGAAGAAATTCTCCCCTTTGAGGGTGGTAAGGTGCTGGAACAGGTTGCCCTGAGAAGCTGTGAATGCCCCATCCCTGGAACCTTTGCAATCTGAAGAATATTTATTACTGATGTCAATGCGTCTGTTCATCTTCATTCTTTTTAATGTTGTGGTGGGTTGACCTTAGCTGAACACCAAGTGCCCATCAAGCCATTCTATCCCTCCCCCTTCTCAGCTGAGCGAAAATAGATGGAAAATAACTTATAGGTTGAGATAAGGCAATTTACTAAAGCAAAAGCAAAAGTTTCCATGTGCTGAAATAAAGAGAAAAAAAAGAATTGTATTCTTTACTTCCCACCAGCAAGTGATATTCAGCCACTTCCCAGGAAGACAGACTTCAGCATGTGTAGCAGTTGTTCCAGACAGCAAATATTGTAGATAACCAATGCACCCTGTTTGTCCTCCTTTTCTTAGCTTTTATACCAGAGCTGAAGTCGTTCAGAATGGAATATCCCCTTGGTTAAACTGGGTCAGCTGGCCTGGCTGTGTCCCCTCCCAGGATCTTGTCCACTCCTAGCCCCTTGATTGGGGGAATGTTGGGGAGACAGTGCTGATGCTGTGCCAGCTTTGGCACTGCTGTGTTATCAACACCTTTCCAGCTACCAATGCCCAGCAGAGCACTGTGAGGGCTGCCATGGGAAAATTATCTCTATCTCAGACGGACCCAATAAAAATGCTTCTCTTCCTTCCGACTCCAGAGTTCCTGGATTAGTCAGATTCTCCTTTTTTATAACACTTCTGCAAACTTGTGACTAAAGGGGAAGTCAACACCCTGCCAGACACAGACAAGTTTAGGCAGTCAGAGTGGCCAGCAAGACAAGTGCTTGACTGCTCCCCTCCCAGCCAGGCTGTCTTTGTCAGCTTGGATGAACCAGGACTTTGTACCCATGTTTGCCCCTGGTGAGTATGTTTTGTTTCTGATTTTAGAGAATAGTGGATGCCCTTTGGCAACAAAAAGAGGATCCCAGCCTGCCTTAGCTAAGTTCTTGTTTTCCTCATAAAGAACAATTCATCCCATCTTAATCAATATGTAAAAGATCCTAAACAAATATCACCAGTCAGAAGGGGAGTACTTAAACCTGCTAAATTCTTCTATAACAAGCTCACTTATTGAAAAAAATTACTGTAGAAGCTTTTTCATACTTCTGGTTGGTCCTACATGGCTCAGTGCTGGGTGGTGTAGATATACCCAAGACATGTCTGAACACACCAGGTCAGATATTGAAAGAAGGCTAATCATGTTAATGGAATCTTCCAACCAGACAATCAGGCCTCCTGAAAAGCAGGATAAAGAAGCCAGGAAAGCCTGGCTGCCTCACTCAGGACTGTTGCGGTTTCTTTGTGTGCTCTTGCACTGCTTTGCGTAAATACCCCTTGACTTACAAGCTTCATTTATTTGCTGAAATTAATGCAACACATGCAGTTACTATGGTGACGTGGGCTCCCTGACTATCTTAGGCTAAATCCATACCCACGTGTGAGCTGGTTCTTGCAGTGCCTGAAGTTTACTGGCTCCTGAGTACAACCAGACTGGAAGCCAGCATGTAGGAATGACTGTGGTGTGGGTTGCTCTTCCAAAGGGGGTGCAGTCCTCCAAGGACAGGCTGACCAGCCTGGAAGCAGGGGCCCCTTCTCTCCACCAGGTCTCCCACTTGATCAGAGCCATCCAGGCATCCACCTGCTCCAGTGTGGGCACCTCCTCCATGGGCTGTGGGTGGGTCTTTGCATCCCCTGAGGATTCCATGGGCTGTGGGTGAGTCTCTGCATCCCCCATGGATCCCATGGGCTGCAGGGGCACAGCTGCTTCACCATGGTCCTCACCACAGCCTGCAGGGGAACCTTGGCTCCTGGAGCACCTCCTCCTCCTCTTCTCTAGCTGAAAAGAAAATGAGTGTGCTCCACTTTGTTTTGATTTACTTCTTAAATCTGTTATCACAGAGGTGTTACCGTCATCTCTAATGGGCCCAGCTTTGGCCAGCAACATGTCCATCTTCAGAGCCATCATGGATTGGCTCTGCTGGACATGGTGGAAGCTTCCAGCAGCTTCTCACAGAAGCCACCTCTGTGGCCACCCCGTTACCAAAAACCCAGCTGTGCCAAACCAACATAGGCTGGATGATCAGGGAATGTGGATGTCTCTTACACAGGGACATTGGCTCTGCAGTAGTAATAGACTTTATTTGGGTGTCTCTATGTCCCTACATGCTCCATGCACAGAAGGGACAAGCACAGATGACCTTTAATCCCTATGAAGAAAGCAATGACACAATTCGTGTCTCCCAGCCTTGTTGCTGATGCACTTGACATGCTGCTTTCCTTTTGCCAGGCTCCTGCTTTTAGCGACAGGAGATGAGGATAGTTCTGCGTTATTCTCTTGACTGCAAAAGGCAAGACTTCAAAAGCAGGTGGAATTCATGCAGTGACAAGGTCCTGAAAGTCTCTGAAATACCTTGAATGCTGTGACATCCTCTGCTTCCAGGGCTTTGAGACATTTCACAGATGCACAGTTCTTTCATTGGTCTTCTGCATAAAGGGCTCAATTTGTAATTACTAGAAGCAGGTAGGGAACTTTCAAGAGCTTTAACAATTTCTCTGTGGCTGGGAAAAGGGTGCATTTAATCAAAGCTGTGGTTTGCTGTGAATTACCTGCTCAGCTGTTGATGGTGACTGGCTTTACCCTGCAGCTTGTTTGTATTCCCTGGAGCCTCAGATTACCTCTACACTGCCACGATGATTTTATCTTGTTCAACCTTTTCTTCAGGAATAAATCTGTGTGTCTAGTGGTGTCTCAGTCAGCAGGTTTGTCTGCCTGGTGCAGCTCCCCGTGTCACACAAAGTTGTTCTGTAGCATATTCTGGAAAAGAACAAAGTTGCTCAGATGTGCTATAACAAGGATGGTTTCCCTGCTAGGGTGGCACAGAAATGTTTGCTCTGTTGAGAGATTAAAGAACATCTGCAGAGTTTTCCGCTGACAGGAATGTGTCACTTCACAGCCGGTTGTTTGCAGAAGCACCCTGTCATTACCCAAGCACCCTGAATGCAGCTGTGTGGTGCCTGGGGAAGGAAAGAGAAGTGGGGCTCATTGCACTGTCTTCCTGGCAGATGACTTACCTGCTGCTTGGAGTGCTACTCAGTGTCAGAACAATATGGACTACCAGGCTGGAAACATATTTGTGAGTAGATTTTGAAAAGTGTCTGTAGATGCAGAAATTTTGGCAATATTAGGAAAAAAAGAAAAAAGAAAAAAAGGGGGGGAAAAAGGAAAACTCAGGGATAAAGGGGATTTATTTGCTTAAAAAGTTTGGTATCTTAAAGCTCCCATTTTCTTAAAAAATCAAAACTGAGATTCATGGATGTATTTGAGTTCTTTATCTATGGAGGGTTATATCTTTGGATGTTCTTCCAGTTCCCACTGAGTCTGGAGCTCTTCAGGTGGTCTCCAACACCTGACGCAGGGAGAGAAGGAGGCTGTGAGCTGCAGAGATAGCTCTTCATGGAGACCTGTGAGGCTGACAAAATGCTCATCCATGGGTATTGTGAAGAAGGAGTGTCTCAAGCTGTTTCAAAGGTCTTTCCTCGAGATGGGAGAGGGATTAGAAAGTGGAAAGACTGCAAAAAGAGGAGGCTTCAACATGTCAAGTTCTCTAACAACATCAAGGCAACAACTTAGAATAAATTTGCAGATTGTTTTAACCAGTCTAAAGCAGCACAGCTATCTTGCAACAAGCCCGCTGGGACAGGCACTGATGTATCTGAGCTTTCAGCTCTGTCACACCTCTGCATTTCGAAGAGAACTGTCTCCCATGAAACTTCCCCTTGCAGAGGACAGCACAGACCCAGCTGGTTAACGTGTTGTGCTCCCTTGCACAGGCTTTCCTCTTATCCTTCCTTGTTTTGTTTTTCTTGCAATGAAAGAATTTATTTTAATGCCATTTAGGCTGAAGGAATCTGGCTGCTGTTACTGTGCACTGTAGTTCTGCTGCCCTTCCAGCATGGCACAGCACTTCCCTCTCCATGGCAGATAAAGGAAAAGGAGATGGGAATGAGATCTGGGCTACACTGAGGTGATTATTTCAAAAAGCTCATCGAACAGGCCATTTGGCAGTACAGATGTCACCTGCCATTAAAATGGGAGAGTAATTTGCTCTTTTCTCTGGCACACAGCAGTGAGTTTTGTCTCACTGAAATGTAATCCAGGTAACTGTCCCATTCGGGATGTACTTCCAACCCTGCAGTTTGGGAGTTACAGCTCTGTTTGACTCCTTAGGTAAACAAAGAGAATAAACTGTTCCCCAAAATAAATAGGAAGCAGAAGATTGGACCTCAAAGCTAAAAAACATCCTGTCTAACCATGCAATCCCTCTTCCCTTATCTCTGTATGTCCACATCGTGTCTGTGTGACTTGCACAGCTGCCAGTCCACATCACCAACACCGTGAACTGGGGAGCTGTGGCTTTCTGTGTGCACTGGCCAGTTCAACCCACCCACGTCAGAGAAGGAACAAAGAGAGGATTTGGTTATTCAAAACACTTTACAGCCATGACAGCCTGAAATTAAATGGAAATGCTTTTTTTTTGATGTGTAGGAACTAGGTTACAGCTAGCAAGAAAAGCAGTTAAAACCCAGATCTAGGCAGTTGTAAGGCTTTCTCAAGGGGATGATACTTGAGAAAGTAAGGTCAGAGGAACCCTGAGCTGGTGAAGGCTTAGATGGTAGCAGGCACTATGTAGGGAAAAAAGAGGGTAAAGAGTGGCTGTAAGGCCAGCAGGAGCCTTTGTGGTAGTCTCTGCTGAACTCCTGCATAACGTACAGCAGTGTTTCATCAGTGCTTCCCACATCAAGCCCATGGCTCCTGGCTAAGCATTAGTCCCTTTAGAAGGGCACAGAGCCAGCCTAAACTCCGTCTTGGGTAAAGATATCAAGTGATGGATAACACCCCACTGCCCTCAAGAAGGAGCTATTAGAGGAGGGGCTTGGATTTGGCCTGGAACCCTCTCAACCCACTGCTCTCATGTCCTAGCTAGGACTAACATTCTCTAGGCACAAAAATTGGCCTGGTTCCTGCCTCAGAGGGAAGATGTTAGGCCTTGATCTTGTTCAGAAGTTAAGCTGTTAGCTGGTGTCTCTTAGCCAAGAGAAAAGGCTTCACATGTGTAGCAAACCCCAGCCCTAAGGAGTTAAGCCTCTCGGAGGAGCACGCTCCAGACACCTTTATCATTCAGCCTTGCTGAGGGGCAGCAGCTCATGGCCCCCTCTCACAGCTGCAAGGAGCTGAGTGTTTGAGTGAGTCACTGTCAGTATCAAAGGTGGGACAGAAACTCCTTGGTGTCTACTTTGACCATCTAGTGAACTTTTGTTCTCCTTTTTCTGAAGAGTTTCCAGGTCTCACTAGGGTGAGACAGAGTGTTAAAACCAATGTTCAAAGGTGCTTAAGCACTGAGTGAAATATGAATCAGGACCCATTCTCTGTCCCAACGGCCAGTCTAGCTGGCAGCACACATCCCTTGTTTATACTGCTTATTCATTAGCCTTGTTGTGAACTTCATAATGTGAACTTTCACATTACAAATATATTTAGATTCACTTTCCTAACACTGTCTCTCATTGGACACAGTGAAGTTGGGGTTGTACCTAGGAAGTATAAGGCAAGTTGTGACTCCAAAATACTCCCATACATGCATAAGGAGTCATGCAAAAAGGTTGGTTAAGGGTGAATTCAAGAGCTCCAAGACAAAATCTGTTTGGGTTGAAGGACATGTGAGGTACTTAGAACCCTGTGCTTTGTCTGGTTTCTGCTTCTTGACTTCTAACTGTGCATCTGAAGCCTGTCCTTAGACCTTTGACATGCTGTGACCTGCAAGCACAGAACCCTGCTAGCTCCATGGGAGCTCCCTGCAGGGCTACCAGTCAGCCCACATGGCTCCCAAATGCACTCAAGAAATCCTCACTGATTTTCACAATAATGCAAAATTCAAAACAGGTGAACTAGATCATCCCCAGATCTCAAAATCAATGTTAAAATAGCATTCAATATTGTAATACATTTTGGAAAGTTTTGGGTTGCATTCTGCTTTCTGAACCTTCAGGGTATATTCAGTACATGTTCCTAACAAAATTAGAAATAGTATCTATAGATTAAAATACAATTAATATACATTTACATTATATTTAAGTATTGCTATATAAACGTTGTATTAAGATAATTCATCAAGCTAGAAATATTATTTAGAAATATAATTTTTCTAAATTCTAAGATATCCCCATGTATATTTTTTCCTGTGATAGTGTTAATTTTCCTTATAGCAGCTCATATGGTGCTGCTGTGTTTTGGATTTGTGCTGAAAGCCAGTGTTTTAATTATTGCTGAGCAGAGTTTACACAGAGTCCAGGGCTTTTCTGCTCCTCACCCCACCCCACCCCACCAGTGAGGAGGCTGGGGGGGAACAAGGAGTTGGGAAGGGACACAGCTGAGACAGCTGACCCCAAGTAACCCCAGGGATATTCCAGACTATATGGGGTCACACTCAGTATATAAAGCTGGGGGAGAAGAAGGAAGAAGGTACATTCAGAGTGGTGGTGTTTGTCTTCCCAGGTAGAAAGATGGATCCCTGCTTTCCTGGGGGTGGCCGAACACGTGCCAGCCCATGGGAAGAGGGGAAAGAATTCCTTTGCTTGGGCATGCAGTCCTTGCTTTACCTGTTAAACTGTTTTTAACTCAACCCACAAATCTTCTCACTTTTACCCTTCCCCTTCTCTCCCCTATCCCACACAAGGGGATGAGCTGACTATCAGGGTTAAACCACAACACCCCCAAAAAAGCTATTTCCAGAAATGGAGGATTTCGGTGCAACAGCAACACTTCTGTGCAGTGTTTGCTCAAATAGTGGCAGTGATTTTCCTCCCCTTCAGATTTCGTTAGGGCTGAAGCCTTAGCATAGATCAGTTCTAGAATTGCCACACAAATGTTGCTTGTTACATTAGTAATTTGAATGCTAGGTATTCAGAAATGACAATTCAGCTTTCTAAAGCTGAGTGCTAAAAGTAAAAGCTATTTCCAAAAGTCCATGAATAACTTGCTTATGCAATGACATCCACAAATCCAGTGTCAGAGTTAAACTTTTAATTTCATAGACTTTAATTTACAGAAACACACTCAGCCTCTGCATATGCTACCTTGGGAGATGAAGATCCATCTGAAAAAGTCTATAAATTTGAAAAATAACTCTCATAAAAACTAATGTGATTTATGTAAGCACATTAAAGGGAAAATACCCTGAACAGTTGGTTTAAGTGCTTAGACTTCTTTAACTTAATATTTCCATATGGTTACATTGTAATTTTAGATTTTTTTGTTGCTTCATACTCTTCTTTGTTAAATTTGAGGAACAAATCAAGGTACTGCCACAAAGAAATTAAGCAACAAAGATGCCTGCAATGAGTGCTTGATTGTTCCCACATGAAGCAATGATTCTTTCCACAAATTCCCCTAATCGTCAAGGAAACATTATTCCAATTGTCACAGGGTTGTTTGTGTGATGTTGTGAACAGATAATCATAAAAATTTTCTGATATAAAAAGCAAAAAAATAAGTGAAGAAAGGAACAAGCTACATTTATTTTTTTTAAAAAAAAGCAGGATTACATTAGCTAAGTAAAGATTAGTTTCCAAATGCCAGACATGGTTTGAATTCTTACTGGATTGTTTCATGTTCTTAACACTTTCACATTTATCCCACAAGATTTTCACTTTTGCCTAGACTTTACTACCCCTGCAATGATCCACCACTAAAAATACTCAGTTTTTCTGGAGCTCTCAAACTGGCTTATGTACCATTTTTTTAACTACATCTTCCAAAGATTTTGAAAATTATTATTTAAACCAGCACAACACATTGTGTGAACCTTCTCAAATCCAAGGCAAGCCCACATTATACGGATTTAACTGAAGTTGATTCCTACTAACTAAAATTAAATGGATACAAATCACTTTTAGAGCAATGTAGAGCTGCAGGGGAGGGGTGGGATCTCACCTGCACATCTCGGCTCACTGACTGCAATAGTGTACAGCAAAATTCAACAAGAAAAATCAATTTTTTTGAGGAATCTCTGCTGCAATTCTTTCTTCCTGTCCCAAAAGAACATGGTAAGAGCAAACAAGAAGGCAAAGTACTAAATGCCATAATGAATTTGCTTTCATTATCTGTATTGGATCAATGTTTGTGTTAAAAGGAGGTTGATGTTCAGATGCAGCAAGCGTAGGCAGAAACTTGGTTCTCTGGCATGGCCTGAACATCTGTGGGGGCACAGACAGAGCTAAGTAAAAATGGCAACACTTTCCAAAAGTGCTGTTCATTTTCCTGAAAGTATCTGCAATCAGAGCTAGTAAGCATGATGGAGAGAAGAAGATGGGAATGGAGAGAGAATGGGCAAAACAAAGGGGAGAAGAGGGAAGGACAGATGGGGATAGGACTCACCTGAGCTGCTTCTGCACCTTGTGGTGGAAGGCCTCCGTATGGAACAGCAGGACTCTCAGGAAATTCCTTATTTTTCCCAGACAGAAAGACTGGAAGGTCCTCCTTAGCTACCCATTCAAATAGGCAATATACAAACATATAAATCATATTTATCACATGAGAACATTCCAACCAGCCATTCTCAACACAGAGATAAGATGCTGGACAGGAAAAAGGATTTTCATTACAGTTCTTTCCTTCAGACCTAATAAGCCATGATGGATTGATGGTCAACACCCCAACATTTAATGTGCATTGTATGAATTAAAGGGAACCTACTGAGATACACAAAACTTTTGGCATTTGTTGCAGAGGGTATGCAATTCTTAGCATGTCTTCTTCAAGAGACAGCAAAAAAAAAAAAAAAAAAAGCAACCAAGAATGGTTTAATTTTTCCCTGNTTTCTAAAAGAAAAAGCAAAAAAAAAAAAAAAAAAAAGCCATCAAGAATGGTTTCATTGTTCCCTGCTTTATAACTTGACAGATGTAAGAATTTATTTAACAGTAAAACACCTGGCAGCTGTCTGGCAGGGCTAGTGACTGAGCCTGATACAAGTGGATACAGCTGAATGGCTAATGTTGGAAACCAAGCTGGATGGAAGGAGCAAAACCTCTGCTGCAGCAATAGTTTTCAGTACCAGAAAAACGGAAAACAGTTATGGAACAAAAGTATTAAGATCAATAGTTACATAATCTGCTCTTTTTCCAGGGGACCATAATTATTAAGGCATTTTCTCATCAGTGCCACATGCAACTCATTAAAAAGGTACAATCAATAGCAAGTACAGTCTGTGGACAGCATAATTATTGAAATCCAGCTCTATCTCCCTAACCAAATTTTCAGTGAACTGCCCCTGTGTGCACCCCCAGCACTTGAGAGTGAGTCTTCTCATACATAGGCATTAACACCATGCATCTGCTGGAGATCTGCAGAGTCTCATCAGTGTGATGTGCAGAGGAGGAAGCCAAGGAAATGATTCAAGGCTGGGAAAATGCCTTAATCCAAAAGTCAGACTCATCTTACCTAAATGCAGAAGTCTATAACGCAGGCAGTGACATGAGGGGTAGCCAGCACAGGGTTCCTTGATTGTTGCTAGAGAGAAATAGGAACGCTTGGAGGGACATTTATCCAGTCTGGTTTAAAGATTCACTTCAGGATGAGATGAATTTCACTCTGAAAGGGCCCATTTCTCTCAGCTGACTCCAAAGGGATGGTGACTAGTGCTGTACAGCCATCTGTTGGGTAGAAGTGCACATCTGGCCAGATATATCCATGTGGGAGACTGGAAAAGTTCAATCTGCTTAATTTGTCAGAAGCAGATCACAGCACTAACATATCAAGGAGCTCCTTCATGTAAAGACAGTTTTGTTTCCAATGGACATTGTTAACAGCAAAGAGAAAGAGGAATTAACAGGTATGGGCTGAAGCCGGATACATGCAAAGATACAAAGTGAAGGGTTTTGCACAGTGAGTGAGACAAGCCACTGCTCAACAGTAGAACAGGTGGCTTCTTAATCTCTGGGAGCCTCCAATGTTTTTATGAAATATCAGTGCTCCAGTTCCACTTAATTTGGATTAAATGAATAAACCTATTAACCTGAATAAAACTGTGTTGCTCCATAAATCAGACCAGATTACTTGTCCAGAACTTCTGGCTGGTCGTCATCTTAAATTTGTTTTAAAACCTGCATACCTTTCTATACCTAAAAGTCTTCTCCTCTGTTCTACAGGGGAAATAAATATATATATAGAAATACAGTAGGTTCTTTTGTCTGTAAAAAAGAGATAGTCCTTTACAAAAATAACTGTGTTCTACACAGTCATGGCAGTGAGCACAAGAATTTCATCAGCACAGACAGCAACACTTTTGCAGGCCAAATAGAACAAGTCTTCTGAGCTGCTGTCCGTGGAATCAATGGTTCTTCAGTCTTGTACTTACTTCAGGTGACAAATGGAGGTTAGAGGGTTTGAGTTTGTTCAGCCCCTTCCAGGTGGTACTGGTGTCCATAACCACCTAGTTCCTGAGATAACAAGAAATATTTGCCCTGAGCTCTGCATTGCTGGCTCATTTTAGATCTTAGAGAATTCAGTAGAACATGTTCTACAGCCTCGCATGAACTGCTGCCAGCTCCTCTGACTCCTTTGAGAAGCAGAGTTAGAGCATCACAGGGGCAGCTGGGAGGTGATGCATACACTGTGCTATGTCCTCGTGTCTTTACACGCATTGTTTCTTGCTTTAAACATTTTTCCTGATGTAAAACAAGAAATAGTTTTGTGGAAACATGAAGATACTGTTCTTTGTATAAGGAAGTTTGGGTCTAATGTATTAAGGCAGGCTATTTTCTCAAACAGGAAACCATATAATATATTTGTCAGGAATGCATCAAACCCCATATGTAAACTTCAGAGAATTTGTTCTTCCTGGGAGCTTTCTTGCATCTTTTTTTGACTTTTGATATGATGCTTACCAACATTATTTTAATTTACAGCCCGAATACATTCACCTGCACATGATACTCTTTTCTCCTGCATCTGCTATATATCCCCCCTTCCCTGACATTTACTTGCCTATCAATCGGCAGCAATAGAATCCCACCTCAGCTTTCACTCTACAAGGCTGAGCAAATCTCATTCGCCCATTTCATGGCTTCATTCTGCCAGGAGCTTAAAGTCATCATGTATATCACAATCTTTCCCCTCCCACACTGGAAGCAATTAAAGAGCTCTTATCCCAAGGCAGATTGTTGTATAAATTTCTAAGGGTGAGGTTCACTTCACTTACCTTGCCCTAAAGGACATTTTGACAGCTCCCTCAAATTTGCTGATTGCTTTCCAGTAGTTACTCCTTCAGTCCAGGTAACTCTTCCTAAACATATCTTGGAGACTGTTTCCAATCTTAATGATTCCATGATTCTGTGCTTTATCTGGATACGTTCTCTTTCTTAGTGGTGGGCTCACCTTTTACCTTGGATGATGTCACACCCTGCCTCATGGAGGTGTGCTATGCAGCACTGTGAGCTACACTAGACATACCCCTTGCTCCAGGGCCTGGTTCTGCACCCTGGCTGCAGGCACAGCCTTGTACATCAGGTGTTTTTGCTGGAGTGGTGAAGGCGAGCACCTCAACACCAGGAAAAAACAGTATATCTAATGAGATTGTAAGAGACTGGGAAATGTTCTCATGTATTCTTAGGAAGCTATTTTGGATCCACTTTCACATAAAGCGCCAAAGACTCTGTCTGCACCTTCCCTGAACCGTAGTTTGGTTTGGGATGGAAGGGATCACAAAGATCCAACCCACGTGCCATGGGCAGGGACAGCTTTCACTCGATCAGGTTGCTCAGATCCCCATCCAGCCTGGACTTGAACACTTCCAGAGATGGGGCATCCACAACTTCTCTGGACAAGCTATTCCACTGCCTCACCACTCTCACAGGAAACAACTCCTTTATAACGCACAATCTAAATCTACTTTGTCTCATTTCAAAGCAATTCCCCCTTGTTCTATCACTACATGCCTTTGGGAAAAGTCCCTCTCCAGCTCTCTTGTGGCTCTTTTAGGTCCTGGAAGGTGCTATAAGTTCTACTAGGTGACTTTTCTTTCCTGGGCTGAACAACCCCAACTCTCTCAGCCTTTCTTCATAGGAGAGGTGCTCCAATCCTGTGATCATCTTCAAGGCCACATTTGGACTTCCAACAGGTCCACATCCTTTACTGCTGGGGACCCCAGAGCTGGATGCAGGACCCCAGGTTGGGTCTCACCAGAGAGGAGCAGAGGGGCAGAATCCCCTCCCTCACCTGCTGCTCACAGGGCTTTGGGTGCAGCTCAGGACACGTTTGTTTTCTGGGCTGCCAGAGCACATTGCCAGGTCTTGTCCAGTTTCCCACCCGCAAACACCCCCAAGTCCTTCTCCTCAGGTTGCTCTCAATCTGTCCATCCCCCAGTCTGTGTTTGTGCTTGGGATTGCCTCAACTCAGGTGCAGGACAGACCATGCTTAGCACACATGGACTCTGCACTAGCAGTCTGATTTTACCCTTGGCCCCCAAAAAAACAGCCCATTATCTGAGCATCTTTTTTCTGCTTAACCAAAGTCCAGGTAAACACATTATATTATATTAATTTTTTTCCTGAAAATCATTTATTGTCTCAATAAACTTACAAGGTAATCTTGTTTACTGTCTCTCTGATAAACATAGATTTGCATTTTAGCCCATTTGGTATTTAATTCTGGATGTTAAATATTTTTTCCTTCTAGATTTACTCTAAGAAATCATACTGTATTAAGCTTAGATTTATCATTCTCTGGTTTTCAAAATCACTTTTTTTTTCAATTTCTTAGATGTAGGTTATGGTCTGAATGCAGCACCTGTCTGTTTTACAGCAAGACCATTTTCAAGTCATTGAAATATTTTGTCCAGCTCTCATATCTAATTAAAGCAATTCCTTAGTTTACCCAACTTTGCTCTTCTGCCATCAGGGAAGTGTATTTGTAGTCTTGCTTTTCATCTTACCATGCAAATTAAGTGGAAAAAGTCATGATCAGTTACTCCAAAGCCACCTTTGATGACAAGATCTTCTCTAAATGCTGATTTGTTAATATCAGATCTAAAAGAGCATTGCAGCTGACTTAGTGCTGCTTTAGTGATTCTGCTAGCTTTTACATACAGAAATAATGTGACATAAGTATTTTCTAGGCAATATCTGGGGAATTGATTTCTAAACTTTTTTAGTTTTTTTCTTTAGTGGCATCTCAGCTGGTCTGTTCTGCACTGAGCTCCAAGCTGTGGGTTAATAGCAGATCTCCAGAATTATCCCAGCACAAGCACTCATCATCCCTCCCTGGATGATTTCTGCTTACACCACTTATCCCTTCCCAGCCTATCCCAGTAGCTGAAAGGGACTGAAATGTTATTTTAACCTATATATCTGGCAAGAACCAAAAACACACAAACTTTTCTATTCTACCTAGGTTATTATATTGCTTTTCTACCGTTCAACATAAATGTCTGTTCATACTAAATTAAGCTGTGGGAGTAACATCTGCCAGGTGTGCTTCAGTGCTTTATTCCTGATTTTCTCAGGGGATGACTTCCACCTGCAATTACCATTTTGTGTTATTCGTGTGTTTAAGTTAACACAGAATGTACAGCCGCTGGTATGTGTGTGATGTCCTTTGAGGAAAAGAATTTATCTTGAGAACTGCATGGTGGCACAGCTCGTGTGCTTCTGTGACATTCAGGAGAGATGAAACTGTTAGCTGGTGCTGAGCAGACAAGCACATAAGCCTGATTTTTAAAAGGTTCTTCTGCGTTACTATATTTATTTTGTTGGAGCCACAGAAAAATGCATTCTTGTCAAAATGTGTCTTTAACAGGCTTTGCTTGCCATTCTTCTTGTGGGCTGGAAACTCAAATAGAAGCCTAATAGACACTTCAACCTAATCAACAACATTTATTTTCTGGGTCTAAGTCTAATTTCACCTTCTGGTTTATTCCTGACTGTCCTGGGGGACAAGAGAAATGAAATAAAATTACATGATGCTAATAACTTCACAATCACTTAATGCACATATTTTCAGGTCTGTGCTTGGGAATAGATGGTACTCAAGGCACTGTAAGGTCCAGATGGCCAAAGGTAAACCAGGTTAATTTTATTTTTGTGATGTTCTGTAGGTGACGTCTGAACTGCCAAGAAGGGTCATTTATGTTGGAGAGATTGAACATGCTACATGTTCAATCTGTGAAACACACAGAAAAAACCCATGACTGTCTCTCTTTGCCATGTAGTTTCTTACTTTTATCCTCATTTTAAGTTCTTATGCCATTTCTTTCTTCTGCAGTAAAATACTTATGGCCAATATTTTTATATTATTTTAATCTTCCTGTATCCTGACAGAGGTAGAAACATAGAATCATTAAGGTTGGAAAAGACCTTTGAGATCATCAAGTCCAACCTTGACCCTGCCCACTAAGCCATATCACGAAGTGCCATGTCCACTTGTTTCTTGTCTGCTTTCAAGGATGGTGATTCCACCCCTTCCTGTATTATGCTTTGTTTTCTATTTTCATATCCCATCAGTGGGTTTTTTTTTTTAATTAGTGTTTATTATTCCTATCAGGCTTTGTACTGTCCTTATAGCAAAACTTGCATTTATCTAAGAGTACAAAAGCAAAGAAGCATTTCATAGCATAGAGAGGTTTTTATGTGAGTTTACAGGAGCTCCAGGTTTGCTGAATATTTCTGCAAATCCAGCTTTTGCTGTTTACTGTGTGGTTTTATGTCCTGCCATCCTGAAAGGTTTCTCTGACTTACAGAGACATTTATTGAGAGCAGACTGTACCATATCACAACCTTCGCCCCCAGCCAATGCTCCCGTATACAGCACTAATGACTCCTAGCAGGTAAAAACATGTCTCTGTGTAATAGTTTGGCCTCACAAGAAGTCCTGCTCTGATGTCAAAGCTGTCTCAGATGTGGTCTTGCACCCAGCTCCTGCAATGCAGATGTTGATAGCACCGACCGTGTGTCAGTACCAGAGTTCTTGCAACTCCTCACCATTTGAATTCCAAGAGCAAGCAGGGAAGGATGTTGTATGCTTTTACTGTTTCTCTTCTCTTTGCTCTTAATGGACCTCGGTGCCAGAGCCTGGCTGTGTGAAGCGTGAAGGTTGAGGATATGATCTAAAAGCCTGCTTTAAACCTGCACTCTTACCACTTGCTTTTAGAAGACTTTGGATCAGGGAAGGCTATCACAATCCTGTGACATCTGTCAGAAGTGTGGGGTGTTGGTTGCAAAAAAAAAACAGCAAGAAGACCAAGCCAGACATGATAAAACTGTGTGTCAGTTATGGAAAAGTCAATGACCATCAAACAGCCTTATCAAGTTTGTTGGCACTGTATGTGCAACTGTTACAAGTTATGTAAAATAAGGGCAGTGATACACAAAAAAGGGCAGTGACTCTCACACATTTGCATACAGAGCAAAATGTTCCTCTTCAATGGTGATAGGGTAGGTATACATACATCATCTGTGATATGGACAGATATACATACACCATCTGTCTCTTCTGCCAATCTGAATAAACAAATTGTGTAGAGTTCATCTGTGGTCAATCTTAGTTTCATATCTATAAAGTTTGGAAGTATTTAATCTCTTTCACATCTAGTGATACCAATAAATAGGTGTGTTTCCGTATGGTGTACAATAAACATGAATTATTAGCTAATATAAATATATAGATTGCCAGTAAATCCCTTTTAAATGGAACCACCTGTGTGGAGCTTGGTCCTGACCTGGGGACATAACCAGCAAGGTCAGTAATCACCCTTCTTCTGTTCTTTGAGACAGGAGCTATCCAATGGCATTTTGGTCTGTGCAAAGCACAGTCCCATTCCACAGAGTGAGTGGGAGGAGCTGGGGATGGGGTACGAGTTGGCCACAGTCCTGGATCCTCTCCTCTTTCCTCCCACTGGGAGCACAGCACAGTGGTAGCACTTAGTGCATCTTTCAGAGCAAGCCAACCATTTTTGAACGACAATTTATTTACATAGGCAAGGAGAAATAGCTTCTTGGCAACTGTGTACATGCCAAATGCTGATTTTCTATTTTAACTTCTAGACACAATGGCAATTGGCTTGTTTGAAAGATGACAGATTATGAACTGAAGGGAGAGCTAATGAGGGGGAAGCAAATACGAGCCCAAATCTGCACTTTCCCAGTGCACTGCCTCACTTTACAGCTTGGTGAAACACTTCAAATTGGGTTTGGGCCCAAGGAGCTTTTGAAATAACCAAATCAATTTATTTTTAGCTGCAAATACAGAGTAAATTTAAAATAGAAATGAAAAGCTGGACAATCCAGGAAAAAAAGGAAGAGTGTGGGAACCAGTCGATAAGGCTGAAACCCAGGCTGCTTTTAAGCATCCACAGGGTAGATGCCTCCTCCCTTTCTTGTTGCAAGAAGTTAGGAAGGGACAAGAAATGAAATCCATAAAAGGTGAATCATTGTTATCCACCAGCAATTAGCTTTGCCTATAAAACTGTCAAGGATTACTCAGATGGCGTTCCTAGCACCACATTATTTAGGACGTTAACAGAAGGTTGACAAAAAAATACTCCAGCTATCCTTTAAAAAATTACCAAAAGACAACTTGTTTCATGCCTCCTTCTCCAGCACCACCTGGGTCCACCCCTTTTGCAGCCTTACGGTAAACAAATCACAGCTTCTCTTTCTCTACCTTGGGATGAGGCTTCTTAAGATGGGAGAGCTATAGTTCTGCCCACATCTGGTTTAACGGTGTGTGTAAGAGGAAAAAAGTGCTGCAATTGCTTCATTTCTCTTCTTTTCTGATCAGTGCTGGTGATAATGGTTTCCTTGTTATGGCTTGTAGACTCCAGCACACTGCTGTGTTGAAGCATAGGAGGGCTCAAATCTGACTCTTAAATAAAAAAGGTTTTGGTTCCAGCACAGCATGTTTGTAAAATATCTACTGACAAGTCAAAAACTGTTCCACATGGCCTGTAAAACATATGTTAAAAATTATGCATCATAGACCAGCTTTAAATTATTCATTTTTAATTCCTTCAGCCTTGAAGGACCTTTAAACATTGACTACTGAGAAACAATCCTGTCACTGAGGGAACAGCTATAAAATAAAAAATTGGCTACTTAAAAATATAGAGAAAAATGCTTAAAATACTTTACCTAGGCACAGTTTCTGAATTTTAAAATATGAATAAAGGGCTGGATCCCCACTTGGTGAAAGCTGATACAGCTCCTTTGAAGTCTGCATAGCTATCCCCCATCAGCAGTTGAAAGCCCTGGCCCAGAGTTTAGAATAGATATAGTTTCTCTACATAAGACGACAAGCATGATTTTCATGGTTAGTTCAAACTATTCCATATTCACTGAGCTGTTGAGGAAATACTGTCTGTGAAACAAATCCTGGATTCTTTCCCAAAACCTTCTAAATGACACTTGCTAGTGAAATGCTAGAGCATAAGGGGGATCAGATCCAGCAGGCTGGGCTGGACCCTGCTGTAATTCTGAGGGCATTATCAGAGAGCACTTGTTACCTCCACGCTCATTGGGGTGCATCAGGGAAGCCGAGAGCATCTGAAAGAGTTAAGTGAGTGTAACACTGATATAACAAGGAGAAATAGGCTCCACCCTTGCTGTTTCAGGTGGATTCAGTCTCGTTCTCTGCTCTTGGCTCAGTCAGGTGCTGGCAGAGACCTGCAGATCTTCTCCATGCTCTGCGCTTCTCCATGCTACACCCTTACCACTGTCACACGTCCCTGAGGCATCTCTGGTACAAGCACACACCTTTTCGCCTTGCTTTACAGAAAGGAGCCTTTCTGAGCAAATCCAGCCACTGCAGAGCTCACCTCCATACCTCCTCCTTGCAACAGTGACCAAGGTTGGTGTGGCTGGAGGGGTGCACCATATCTTACCTCCTGTGTGCTCCAGAGAAATGGTGCAGAGACAGGACTGAAAACACAGGAAAAAAAAAATCATCTCTCACTCCTTTCTTCAGTCATAGAATCATAGAATAGTCTGGGTTGGAAGAGTTTTTAAAGATCATCTCATCTCAATTCCCCAGCCATGGACAGGGACACCTTCCACTAGACCAGGTTGCTCAGAGCTCCATTCAGCCCGGCCCTGAACACTTCCAGTGATGGGGCATCCACAGCTTCTCTGGGCAACCTGTTCCAGTGTCAGCTCAATTAACTATCACTAATTAGGACATTCTTGACTGCTGGGTTAAGCTTTCCTTGATACAACCTAGCCAAACTTTATACATTGTATGATGATAAATCAGCTGTTTTACAAGATACATTCTTTTTGTCCCTTGAACTCAAGGACAGACTAGGTATGGTACAACAAGTAGTGAAATGCAGACTGCTCAGACTCTTCTTTCTCATCACTCTCTCACTCCCTCCCTGCCCCCAGAAATGCTTGGGAGAAATCCCAAAACCTGATGCTCAACCCTATTACTGGTGAGCTGTTTCCCAGAGATTCTTTTTTGTAAACAGACCCACTCACCCACTATTATTGTGAAGTAAATGAAGCACCAAATTCAACCAATTTGTCTGAAAGTATGACAGCATCAAGGCAAAAGGGTAACAGAGACACTTACAGACGATCAAACTGAAGCTCCTAATCCCACCTCCAGCAAAGTGTCAAGCAGCTCCTGGGAAAAAAACAGTGAACAGCTATTTAATAGACTGTTTCCACCACACAGTAATTCCTTGTATTGATACATTCCTTGTAAAAGAAGATTAATGTGCTTTTTCTTTTTTTTTTAATGCTCATTACTGTAGATTAAATCCCTTCCAAACCCTGTTTTTGAAGGATATAATACTATGCTGCTCTTCAGTATCCAGACAGGATGGGGTGAGTCCCTTGGAGGGCTTGTATGGGCACATGCTCGCTAAGCAGAAAGCTCAGGCTGTCACAGGTACTCTCAGCCGCATGCAAATGCCTGCACAGCACGGTACACGATGTGACACTGGTCTAAATTCACACTCCAGCTTTTACTAATAGAACTCTATGGAAACCAGCCCAGTGGTGATTGATGAATTACAGCTCCTACATAGCATGTTACAGTTTCCAGTAGAAGTACACTGTGCTGGATTTAATAAACCAACGAGGTGGGCAGTTTCAGTAGCTAGATTAATCACCTGTAAACTCATCTGCCTCACAAAGGGAGTTATGCACCGGCTGTCCAGTGTTAAGGAACGTGTTTTTCAGAGCTCAGGAATGCATTCTCTCCTCTGATATGTGCTGTGCATGTTCACTGTGCATGTTCGCCTGCCTACAGAAGGGTGGAGGAGAGAAGATCAGAGATCATTTGCTTCTTTAGAGGTGCTATAACCCCCCTGTTTCCAGGCCCCAGACTTTACGTATCTCATGGCTCCAGTATTTACACATCAACATTTAAAAAGCCAGTATTATGTTGTTAAACAGTTTTAGCAGACACTTCATCATTTGAATGTACCTGTCTGGGGGATTCTTTAATGATGCTGTATTCTTCTTAATTCTACAGCTTTTTATAGTCACCTTAAAAATGTCTGATGCTGGACAGAAAGAAGGAGGCTGAAGTACCTCTCCTGCAAAAACAGACTGAGAGTGGGCATTGTTCAGCACAGAGATGAGAAGTCACTGGGGAGACCTTATAGCACCTTTCAGTACCTACAGGGGCTGCAAGAAAGCTGGAAAGTTTGGGTTTGTGTTTTTTGTGGTTTTTTTTTTTTTTTTTTTTTTCCCCAAGAGAATATAGAGGTAGGACAAGGCGGGGATGGCTTTAAAACGAAAGAGGGTAGGTTAAATTAGATATTCGGAAGAAATTCTTTCCTGGGAGGGTGGTGAGACACTTTAACAAGCTGCCCAGAGAAGCTGGGATGCCCCGTCCCTGGAAGTGTTCGAGCCCAGGTTGGACGGGGCTCTAAGCAACGTGGTCTAGAGGAAGGTGTCCCTGTACATGGCAGGAGAGTTGAAACCACGTTATGTTTAAGGTCCTTTCCAACCTAAACCATTCTGACTCTGTGAATATCGACTATGTGCTATTTTTATTAGCGATGCCGCTTGCATTTTCTGCCCTGAGAAGTGCAGAATTTCTTTCCACTTTCCCTGCTATGATCACCTTTGGGATCCACGCAGCACACTCTCAGACACAGCAGTTTGGGGCTTGTGGGGAACACAGACATTCCTGGGAGGTGACCCTCTAGGGAGGACCCGACGATTTCACCCCGGCGGCGCTCGGGGTGAGTCGGGGTTCGCAGCGTACCTCTCCACTGCGCAGCCCCGCTCAGCGGCCTGGGGGAGGGTGACGGTAAGGGA
>VYZT01018759.1:236537-249564 GCA_013400735.1 Pomatostomus ruficeps | reverse complement strand
GGGGGTGATGAGCGGGGGTGATGATGGGGGGTCCGCCCCTCCCGGCCCGGCCCCGAGGAGGAGCCGGCGGGGCCCCGCGCCGTCCACGTGGCCGAGGAGCGCGCTATATGAGCGGGCAGGAAGCGCCGGGGAGGGAGTGAGGGGAGGGACGGGGCGCCCAGAGCCGCTCGGCGGGCAGCGCCGGCAGACAGACGGACGCAGAGACACAGACAACGCGGCGGCAGCCTCAGAAGCGACCGTCCCTCCGTCTGTCCCCCGGCCATGGGGCTTGGCCGCCCGCCGGCCCCCCGCATCCCGTCGTGAGTACCGCGGGACCCCCTCCTTCTCTCCCTGCCGCCTTCCTTCCTCCCCTCTTACCTGCAAATCCTCCTCTCCCCGCTGCAGAAGGCGCGGTGGGAGCCTCCCAGTCTCCTGACTCCTCATTCGACTGTTGAGTTGTTGGGGTTTTACAAAAATTATTTCTGTTGTGTAGAAGCAGGGGTGGCCCCGGCGCTGGCGAAGCTCGCAGCATCCTCCGTGCCCCGGCGCTCTGGGGGCGGGGAGGTTTCACCTCATCCAGCCGGGATTTCCCCGCTGGAGGGAGGTAGAGGGGAGGCGGCGAGTGCCGGTGTGGGCTCCGGAGCAAGGGGCACCTTCGGGCGATGCTCGGGGAGCGACAGCGCCGGGGAACCCCCTCTCCGGCTGCCCCACAGGGACCGGTCCTGCCCAGCGCCGCCGCCGGGTGGGAGCAGCGGGAGGGACCAGCCCGGCGGAGACCTGCACCCGGGTTGCTTTATGTTATTTCTCTCTCCCCTGCTGGGCTGTGCGCCGAAAGAGTAAAGCCAGTGTTACTCCGTTAGAGGGCAAAAAGCAGACTAGCTGTCTTAGGTATCTGCTCTCACATTCCTCCTTGCAAAATTAATTTCTAGTGGAGCATAAATAACTAATCTTCGAGGTCAGCAGTTTGTTTTTACTGTACTTCATATATTTATCTCAGTAGCAAACGTATATCTCAGGTCCTTCGTGTGATTGTGTGTAGTCCTGGCACAAATGAAAACAAGCCAGTAAAAAATGCCTTCATGGATATTTACTCATTTGAGGCACACAGGATTTTTCAACTTTTTGTAACGGTTGGCCTTGTATGTTTCCAATACATTGAAATAACTCATTCACGTAGTTGTAAGTCTGAATTATATATTTGTCTGCTGGGCACATATGTTGAAGGAAAAACCTCCCTAATTATGGATCTTTCAGAGAGATTGGAAGGGTGACAAAACCCTTGTAATCTTTTCGGTCAATTTTCATAAGCTCCAAAAGCTCTCTTTGAAAAGGAAATTAAATTTCAGTGTACAAAAGGGACAGGAGATTCAAGGATATAAAAAAAGAGTCTCTTATTCTACTTTGATCTTGTCCTCAGGAGTTCATTTACTTTGGTGTCCTTCAGTGACATAAGTTAAAATGAAGAGTTGCCTTTAACTGGCGTCTTCCTGTCTCTTGGCATTTCGGAAGGTACTCAATTAGCAGCACGCCCCTCCTGTATGTTATTTACACAGCTTCAGCTGGAGGGGTGGCTCTGTGTGAAGCATCTGCTTTGAAATACTTGGCTTGTTACATCCACAGCATCCTGTCCCATCCATGTGGTCAGCACCTTCTACAAGCCAGTGTGTTCACCCCTCCTCAATTTTCTGTCCCGATCCAGGGCTGGAGGTGCTCTGCCCACTGTTGACAATGTCTCGACAGAGCTGCTCTCGAGTTAGGAGAAGTTGGGCTGGCCCTGGGCTCCCTTTCCCGCTTGCAGCAGAGGTGGGATGGTTATCTGCAGGGCATGGCTGTGCTTGAGGTTCTTACTGTTTTTATCTGGGAACCTGACAGTTTTTAATCTGCTTGAACAGAGAGTGGCTGGGGGTAAAGGAGGGAATGGTTGGATGTGAAGAAAAAGAGTGCATTTGTTTTTTTAGTTAATAGTATGTGTTTTCTTGATTATCCTGAAAACAACAGCCCCCAGCATAGGTCTGTGGTGAACTTGGTGCTCTGTTCCTCTGCCAATTTCTCACTTCATTTACTTTGTTTTGGTGCTGCTGTAGGGTAACACTTCTGTGTCAAGAGGTTTAAATCCTGTGCCTCAACCAAGTCCCAGTCAATGGTTCTGTCAAACCAGCTTTAAAGTTATCGCTAAATTTTTAAAGTACAGTTCTGCTAATATACCTTTTTTTTTCCCTTTCTGCTTAGTAGGGTGTAAAAGCATTGTCTCTGAAAGTGCAAAAGAAGAGAGAAATTGTATTACTTATTTTTTTGGCTTACTCCCTTGGTGCACAATCCGTGGGGGAGACAGCGAGTTGCCCTGTTTGTATGAATTTGCCACACATCCCAGCCAGAAAAGAACTTGACACCTTCTTTACAGTTTTTCTTCCAAACTTGATTATACTGCTAATGGTAACAGCCTCTCAATTGTATAATCAAGTCATTAATAAATTTCAAATTAAAAGTAATTTTATATAAGATTTGGTATGTCCTTATCAATTTGCGCTTTTTTTGTTTATGTAAAACTGGGAGTAACTTGAGAGGAATTTAAGGTCATGCAGATGACAGTTCCATCTTCTAGGTTATAAAAACATCTTTTATGTCAAGTACATTGCAAATGCTGCCATTAAATGATAGTAGATATAAATTTTTATTTGGGACATCTTTTACACCTATTTTCAAAAGCATAGTGAAGCAGAAACATGCTTTTAAAAAGCAAAGGCGAGAGAGCCAACTCAGCTCCACAGCATATTTCAAGTGCTGTTAATCCCACCACCTGGTGGAGCTTTTCATGGCTCTGGCAAGGGAACTCTGAAAAGGATGCATTTTTTGTCTTGTTTCAACACTCTCACATGCCACAAGTGGCGTTTCTTTAACTTTTTTCTTTTTCATACCAGACATAATTTTCTGTATCTTCTGTACTTTGCAGAAGGCAGCATAGGACTATTGGTGTCTCATCTGAAGCAGCAGATAGATGAACTGGTGAAGGAGGGGATAAAGTTTTCACCCACAAGTACTTCTCAAGTGGAAGAATTATTTTTAATAATCAGCCTCTCTTCCAAGATACGCTAGGGGAACCTTTCGGTTAGCTTTGTACTAGTAATTTTTATATCTTTATATAAATGTTGCTATAAAATATTTTTATTTACTATAAAATATTTGCTAAATGGCCTGCATTCAGTCAAGCTTGCAAGGAGCAGAGAGGCAGATGCATTTTGAACTGATCTGAGATTACTGATGTAGGTTATTAAAACATGGGAGTGAATTTCAGGAATTAAGGTGAAGTATGGCAGACATAGTTTGCCCCCCTCTGCCCTAGTCTTGCCTGACTACATCAAAGCCTGTCTGTTATGTTTATGGTGTGCTTCCTAACTGATAAATGAAAATCTACCTCAGCTATGCAAGCTGCAAGTAAACTCTGGGGTTATGTCTCAGCTCACAATTCAGAGGAATCGCTTACAACAGCAAGAAAGCTCCTTGACCCACCCATACAGACATTTCCTGTGCAAGAGCTGCAGCCTTGCAGGCAAAATGCTGTTGTAAATGTTTGCATTGCCCTTTTGCCACAGTGCCTATGGCAGCAGCCAAAAGCCCAGTGGAGGCCATGGCTGGCCTAGCAATGTGACAGCTCCCATCTGCCTCTCCAGTCCTGGCAGGAATGGTGTACCTGGTGCCACAGGTGGGATGGACAAATGCCTTCTCAGCCCATGCAGAGCAGGTCTGCATCCCTCTCTGGGCTGGCTTGGTGTCTGAGGACTGATTCATTGTCCAGTAGATTCCTGCTCTGTATCACCCAACATGTGGGTGATACAGAGCTGGGAGTCTCCTACCAGGCTTCTTTCAACAACAATCTCTTAGTGCCATTTGAACTGCCCTGGGCTGTTTGTCCTTGTGTTCTGGAGTCAGTACAGAAAGATGTGACTGTCTGACACATGGTGTTGGATTTGAGACTTCAGGAGGGTAGGTTTGATGTTCAAGATATCTTCAGTGCACCTAAAACGTGTTTGGCAACTGAACTGAACTGAGCCTGTGGGAGCTGTGTGTGTTTTCTGGATACAAACCTCTATCTTTATGAAATAGATAACCTTATTGACATAAGTAGCCTCTATTTAGGGTGTATGTCTGTTAGTTGTTCCAAGTTATCACTTCACATGACCCCTGATAAGGGCTCTAGGCTGATGTGACACTAATTAACAGCAGCCACAGAGGAGCTGCTATCACCCTTCTGGTCACCTTTCCCACTCTTACCCCAGCCTCCTCTTCCCACTGGTGCCAAGTGTCCCATGCTCTGGTTTGTAAGTGGCAAGCTCAAGTCACTTTGTGTAAAATGTCCAGTAAGGCTTTGAAAAACTCTTTTAAGTCAGGGCTGCACAACCCCCTCAAGCTGTAAAACAGTTGTGGAATGTGGAAAATGGGGGGCCTTGAGAGACAGGGAGCTCTTTTTAAAAGAAACTCCCCATAGTATTGGTACAAGCTTGGTCTGAAGCATGAGTTAAGATTAGGAATGTCATCAATTTTAAAGACTGTAGTAATTGTTAAAATGCAATTCTGGGAGAAAGGAGGGTGGAAAGCAATTCTTTCCTGGTTTTGCTGTGCTTTGAACTGCCTGTGATTAAGTTGTTGCACCAGGACTGACGTGCACATCCTTCCTCTGGGAGGGAAAGGTTTGTGCCCTGTATACGAGATGACAAAACCTTTCAGCAGAGAGGAGTTGTACTATTTCAGGAAACCTGGTAACCTCATCAAGCCACATCTGTTTCTCTGGGCCAGTCCCACAGCTATTTCTGCCAGCCAATTGCAAGGTATCCTAGAGTGTAAAAGAGACACAGCATAAGTGGTTGAAACCTGCGCCTGGTGACAAATGTTTGAAGTACAGCTGTCTTGTTCTGAGGACATCATCTCAATAGAGCTTATTTTTGTTTGTGTTTTGTAGTAACTTTTCCATCTCTTTAGAAGTCCTTTGTCCTAGCAGGTTTTCAGTGCAGGCTCAGCACTCTGTAGCTTTCCATCCCAAAGGATTTGAGTGGAGGAAAAGGAGGAATGGGTGACTGGTTAGAGCCCAGAGGTTCCAAGCACAACATTTACCACCTTGCTGGTGCCTGACACAGGACTGCTGCTGGCATGGAGGTGACCACACATACTCTTGGTATCCCCAAAACTCCTGCAAGGGGGTCAATCACTCCTTCTCCATCCCTTTGGAGGATTGTTCTGTTGAGTAAAAACTGGCACAGTGACACTGAAGTATTAAATCTGATGCAATTTTAAAATGTCTCTGGACTAAATAATTGCTACTGACATTTTCCCTGGATCAGTGGAGGTTTAGGTTTTTCTTTTACTTTTGTTTTTAGAGCTCTGGTACACAAAAGAAAAGTTGTTCCTTTTAAAGGACACTACATTATTTCTAGAGGCTGGATCTTGAATCAATGACTTAATCTTACTTATCTGAAATACTTTGTGTGCTGACACATCACAGTGCTGTACCAGCTTGAAACAGAAATCTAATTCTATCAAATCTGCCAGCTCAGTTAATATGACCCTGCCAGGGAAGCATAAGGCATCACCTCCAGTTTTTTTAGGGAGGAATCAGATTCCCATTCCCAGCTCAAATTCAAACCACAGTATGTGTGGCCAGGTTTGGATTTTTTTAAAAAAAAATTTTAAGGTACCTTCTTGCATCCTGGCATGCAAAACCACAGATCAAATTGGAAGATGTCATCTGAATATTTGGGTTGAAACATAGCAATTTGAATCCTACAGACAGTCTTGAAGCAGCGACCTGTGTTACTTCACCCTGAGACTTCTACAAACTCATGTGTAAAGAATATGGTGTAGGGCTACCTGCAACCTGAATCAGAGCTGACCTGACAGTTTTTGTTTCTTTTCTGACACTCTAGAGTGCACCCAAAGCTGCCAAGTTGTGATAAGGACACCCATGCTTATATCCTAAATTCCTTTAGCCTGATGGGATATGGTGATGCCTTTTACAGAACCTGCAGCCTGCATTAGTGTAAGACTTCAGCTGTAAATGCTATTGCTCCATGCATCTAATGTTTTGCTTTCTCTTACTGGAGCTTCACTTAAATCAGTTTTTGCAGATGATCTGACTTAGATTTTCTTCTGACAACACTGAGAAAAATACTTACCTACACTGAATCGAAGCAATTTTTAGTTAAGCAAAGGCAGGTCAAAATAATTATGGTTTTGATAAAGTGAGGCATTGTTGCTTTCAGATTTATGTAATTCCAGGCCCATTTCAAACTCTCAGGTAGTCAAAATTACTCATTTTGAAAGAACTAAGTTTGCCTTCAGAGATGTCAGAATGATTCCTCTGAATTTGATGTGACCTGCATTGTCACAGTTTGTCAGCCGATGGCAATACTGATATTATACCTGAATCTGTGGTTTTGTTTCTTTTCTCTTTGAAACTATTTTTGTAGTAAAGTTATTATTCTTTGGAAGGTTTGCCCTGTTTTTCTCTACAGGGACAATTCTATATATTTCAAGTAAAAAGAGGGTCTCTCCTGCTCCTCAGTCTAGTGCTTATTAGAAGAATTAGAACTCTTTCTTCTTGATCTCACTTATTTTTTCAGCTCCCATATCCTCTGCTTTTCCCCTTCAGTTAAAATCTACCTTTATTGAGAAGCAATGACTTTATGATCAGGTCTCCTGTGGCTTCACTCTGCCTCTTACAAACAGACCCTGCTGCTCTTCGTAAGCAGCTGGCTTAAATCTAGCCTAAAAATTCAACCTGAGAAGTGAAGCTGAACTTTTGCTTGCCCTGTATCCCATTAACGAAGGTTTGGCTTCAAACTTCAGGCTCCAATACTGAGGCCTACCTAATATCTCCAGGGGATCAAGATGTAGCACTGGTGGGAACACAAAGAAGGTAGATACTAAATTTCCAGGCAGGACATGGAAGCACATGCAGCAGCTGAGAATGCCACAGCCATTGGAACTGTGCAAGTTGTCATGGAACCATAGGATATCCTTGGTTGGAAGGCACCCACAAGGATCATTGAACTGGCCTAGTGCAGGACATCCCAAAAATCCCACCATGTGCCGGAGAATGTTGTCCAAATGCTTCTTGAACTCTGTCAGGCTTGGTGTTGTGACCACTTCCCTGGGGTGGTCTCTGTTCCAGTGCCTGACCACCCTCTGGGTGAAGAACCTTTTCCTAATACCTAACCTAAACCTCCCCTGATGCAGCCTCAGGCCATTCCCTCAGGTCCTGTCACTGGTCACTACAGAGAAGAGATCAGTGCCTGCCCCTCATCTTCCCCTCACGAGGAAGCTGTAACTGCATTGAGGTCTCCCCTCAGCCTCCTCAAGGCTGAACAGACCGGGTGACCTCAGCTGCTCCTCACACAGTTTCCCTTCAAGGCCCTTCACTGTCTTCATAGCTCTCCTTTGGACACTCTCTAATATTTTTCTATCTTTCTTGTATTGTGTTGCTGTTGTGATGTTTTGGTGAAGTTGCCTCTTGTGCTCTGGAGGTTGTTCTGTAATGGCAACACAGAAATGAAAGGGAAAACTGCATTACCCTTTGTAAAGGGTTAGGAGTTAAACAGACCCTTGCAAAAACTTCCCTTGCTTAGGAAGGCAATATTGAAATGTAAACTGGCTCTTATAAAATACCATATGGAAACCAAAGTTCTCTTTTCTGGTGCTAAGAGGAGGACAACAAGTTGGGAGGGTAGTATGGGGATGCTTTATAAACTTGGTAAAAGGCAGCTCCTTTCTCTTGGGCTGCCAGAAATGCCTGTGGTGTGGCTTACTGGTGTAAGTGGGGACCCTGCAGTGGATTCATGGAGAAATTCTGAGTGGGGGACACAGCTGTGGGGTCGGAGGATATGGCTTTGCTTCAAGAGTGCAGCTATAGGTCAGCTCCCCCAAGGTTGTTCTGATGTCTGCAATGTGGTGATGTGAGGTGCCTGTGGAAATGCAAAGTGTGTGAGATACTGAGAGCTTCTTCAGAGCTTCAAGAGAGTTTTTTCTAGTTTCATCTCCATTTCTCTCCTTCCTAGGTAGACCCTGAAGTGTCCTTCAGTCCTTCTCTTCAGGTTTTTCCCCTGTCATGGTTTAACCCCCCAGGCAGGAGCTGAGCCCCACAGAGCCACTCTCACATTCCCTTCAGTGGAAGAGAACTGGAAGGGTAAAAGTGAAAAAACTCACGGGTTGAGACAAATTTAATACATAAATCATAAGCTGCACATGCCAGCAAAGCAAACAAAGGAATGCATTCGTCACTTCCCATGGGTGGGCAGGTGTTCAGCTGTCCCCAGGAAAGCAGGGCTCCATCCCACATAGTGGGAACTTGGGAAGAGAAATGCCATCACTCTGAACTTGCCTCCCTATCTTCTGCTCCCATCTTTGTATGCTGGTCATGATGCTGTATGATATGACCTGGGGTCAGCTGTCCTGGCTGTGTCTTCTTTCAGTTCCTTGTGCACCCCCAGCCTCCTCACTGGTGGGGTGGAGTGAGGAGCAGAAAAGGCCCTGGCTCTGTGTAAGCTCTGCTCAGCAATAATGAAAACATCCCTGTGTTATCAACAGTGTACCCAGCACAAATCTAAAACACAGCCCCATACCAGCTACTGTGAAGAAAATTAACTGTTCTAGCCAAAACCAGCACAGTCTCTCTTTTGCCTGTTTTACCTCTCATCAGTCCTTTTTCCAGAATTTCTCCTTTCTCAAAGAGGACAGGCTATTCCTGCAGTTCACACCGACCCCCTTCCTCTTCCATGCTTTGTTCTCTGTGTGCCAGGATCAAAGTGAACCAAGGCCACAGGAGAGCCAGGGACACTTAAACTTTGCATCTGAGGACAAAGGTGTGGTGTTGGGAGGACACACTTATGGCTGAGAACTTGGGAGAGCCAAGGACTGCACCTTTTCAGCTCTCTGCTCCAGACTTTCTGGCTGTAGAGGACAGCATTTCAGTGTCCTGAAGGCTTAGTTCAGCCTGTAAAGTGGTTGGAGACTCCAGTGAAGATGTAAATGTTGCCCTTTTGACCAACAGCTTGATTTTTGAACTACAAAAGTGAAAGGAAATATACCACATGGAGAAAAGAGCTTGAGAAGAGATTCACTATCTGCCACTCCTTTAAGTGATGCAGTCATCAGAAATGTGCAAAAGCACAGCTGATGCAACAAAAATCATTTATATTTCTGTTTTCTTTGCTACAATGAGGTTATCACCATAGTGCTGCAAGGATTGTGCAATTTGATGCTTTATCCATGTGACTGTTCATGCACTGCTTTTGGTTGCCTGGATCCTAAGACCTGACAGAGGAACATAAAGTGTCATTGACTCACTGTGGCTGTCACAGCAAGTTTTCTGTTTAAAAGTATGCAAAAATAGATATGCAAAAGTAAAAACTGCTTCAGACCTGGAGTTATAGAGAAAAAAACCTGTATTGTGGTGGCAGGATGTGTGAAACAGCAGCTTCACAGCTTCGTGATAAAACTATGGTGATGCTGGAACTGTCCTGCATCCTGCTGTTAAATCCTTGTCTCTCCAGTTCAAAGACAAGGATGCTGTGTGGGACAGTGTGTCAAATGCTGTACACAAGTTCAGGTAGATGATGCCAGTGGCTCTTTCCTCACCCAGTAGTGTTGTCAGACCCTTGTAAGCCCATTGTAGAAGGCCACCAGATATGTCAGGAACAATTTGATGTAGCACAATTCAGACAGTTAATTACACTGACAAAAGTTGGGTGTTAATGCCCAGGTAAGACACTGATTTGTGTTTCTCCAAAAGCTCTGTAGTTCTGCTGTGTAAAAGGCCCAATGCTTCAAACAGAAATTACCTCAAGCAACTATGTAAATGGTTGTGAGGCCAAAGAGCAAAGGAGCAGGAGATGGATACTGGTTGTTGAAAAATACAAGGTTATTGAAAAATAAAAGGTGATACAGTAATTGCAGAAGTGGCTTAAACATCTGCTATTAGCAATGAAACAAAGGAGTTTAGGATAACCTGCTTCTCCTCAAGGCAAGAGTCTCCTGTCGATACTGAGTTAAGTGTTGGCAGAGGATGTTGCTATGTAATTGCAATTCATTTGGGAATGTTTTTAATAGAGGAAAAAGATGGAGGTCTGTATGGAAAAGAATCAATAGGTTAGAATTAGCAATCCAGCTCCTTTGGAGGGGGATGTCTCTGTTTCACAGAGCACCGTAAGAGGCTGCTTGTTTCTTCCTCTGCTGCTGCCTGACCCGCTGCTGCTGTAGGAGAGGGGCTCACTGGCTGAACTTTGTTTCTGCTGTCTTAAAAGGCGGACACACATTTTCTTCTCCTGTAAAAGGTCTGGATGAAGAATTCTATCATAGAATCCTTCAAGTTGGAAAAGGTCTCTAAGATCAAGTCCAGCCATCAACCTACCACCACCACCATGTTCACCATTAAACCATGCCCTCAAGTGCCACATCCACACATTTTTTTAACAGTTGCAGGGATGGTGACTCCACTACTCGCCTGGGCAGCCAGTTCCAATGGTTTTTTTGCAACCCATTCTATAAAAAAAAAAAGTCTTAATATTCAATTTAAACTTCCCCTGATGCAACTTGAGGCCATTTCTTCTCATTCTGTCACTTTTTACTTGGGAGAAGAGACCAACCTCCACCTGGTTACAGCCTGTTGGAGAGAGAGAGAAAGTCTCCCCTCAGCCTCCTTTTCTCCAGGTTAAACACCCCCATCTCCCTCAACTGCCACTCTTGAGACTTGTATTCCAGACCCTTCACCAGCTATATAAAGCTAAAATTCTACCAGATTAAGGCAAAAGCACTCAGTGAGGCTGCCGTCTCTACTGTTCCCCAGAGAAAAGCTTCCCATACTCCAGGGACAGTAGCCCTTTGTCCCTTTGGTTTAAAAATATCCAAGTCCTGTCCATGGTGACTGTCATCACACTAATTGAGAAACAATCCTAAGAAATTTGCCCCATTTTCAAGTTATTATTTTTGAAAAAGGACAGTTGTCTTGTGGGAACAAGCCAGACCAAGAGTTATATCTTAGTGCAGCAGAAAGCAGTCCTTAGATTCTCCTCAGGCAAGCTGTTAGAGACTCACACACCCAACTTTTCTTCCTTTGTGTGTGAATTTTTAAAGAAGCGTTGCTTAAAATGTCTTTTTTCTGATTTATATTACCCCACACAAACTTAGAGGTTCTCTGTATTTTATGAAATAAACCCACCAGGCACAGCTCCATTTTGGAAAACAGCTTTTCAGCGAGGTGTAACTCTCCCCTGAGGTTGCTCTCAGAGCCACTAACCCCACTTTTGGCATGTCTCTGAATTTGGAAAGTAATATTATGAGTCTGGCTGTTGTCTACCAGTGCAATTTTCACACCTTTACTGCCTTGCTTGGAAATTTAGTGGCTCTGATACGCAGAAGATATCAGTGTGTATCTTCAGTGAGGAGCTTCTCATGGAACAGACTGGAGCTGGAACAAGACCCCAAGGCAACTTGATGCATTTCCTGTGGGAGTTCCAGGCTTGCTTGGCAGAGTGGCACACCCTGGGGATGGGATTTCCAGGGTGGCATGTAAGCCTTCCCGCTCTTGGAGGAGACCAGCTGGCTTTACAAGGCAGCTCTTCTGCAGGGTGGGACTTGCTGCCAGGGGGACTGGTGCCACGTGGAGCCCTGCTGGCACCCTCCTCACTTGAACAGTGAGATGTGGCATACTGCCACCAGTGCCCAAGGGTTAAGGGCAAAACCGGGAGAGATTCACTTGTTTCGAAAAGTATCGTTCACAGTCCCTCATGTCTACAACAGGAACTCATCCAACTTTGCCTTTGTTACTTTTGTATCTGATCAGGCTTCATTTGACAACTGTAGTTCTTGGAGATGGAAATTCTGTTATTAAGGCACTGACACTTTTCTGAATATTAAGAACCTCTTGCTTTTATAGCTGTCAGAATCAGTCTTTCAGATATCCCCCTCCAGCTGCTGTGCTCTCTTGTGAGCTGATTGCTACTCTTGGGCAGGTAAGTGGTGGCATGGTTTTGCCTGACACCAACAGTCTTGACTTCCAAGAAATGGAGGGTGTTTCTGTATCTCAGAGCAAGTCCTGTGTTTGTGTGTTTGTTTGGTTTTTTTGTTTTGTTTTTGTTTTTTGGGTTTTTTTATGATACTCTCTTCTGTCTAGAACAAATGCTCCATAAGTTTGCCCTTTCTCTGAGAGAGAATAGGGTCATGCTCAGTAACCTTGAGTACAGACTTGTCGTATCTGGTGAGCTCATTAGGGCTTGATCTGCTCATTACCTGGAGACTATTGAAGGCAAGACCAAAATACTTCAGAAGTCAGTGAGGGCAGCATGCTTCCCTCTGAGTGAACATGGGAATGTTGCTTAGCACATGTATTTGAATTGATTGCTGAAGCTGACATCTGCTTACTGAGGTTTACAAAGCTTGTGGCTTCTCATAATCTGTAAAACACATGGCATTTGTAAGAACAGGCTTGTCAATGGTAGTTCCTTTACCCAAAGCCAACCGGACTCTTCCATCTGTACAGCAGAGCCCTTTCCTTAGAGCTACCAGTCATCACAGTCTAAGAGTCCAGCTGAATGTGAATAAGAATAAAATTTTCTTTCTTACTCTTCTCTTCCCCAAGGAAATTGTTTCACAGCCTGTTGTGGTTTTAGTAGAGGGGAGGGGGCCAAAAAGATGGCTCTTGTGAGAAGTTTCTGGAATTCTTCACCATTTCCAGCAGAGCCAATCTCTGATGGCTCTGAAGATGATGGACATGCCACTGGCCAAGTCTGGGCCAATTAGAAAGGTTTGTTATGCCTCGGTGATGACATATTTAAGGAAAAATCAAAACGAAATGTGCACGCAGCTGCTTGTAGTTAGAGAAGGAGGAGGATGTGAGAACATGTGAGGGAAAACAACATGGAGACACCAAGGTCAGTGGAGAAGGAGGGAGAGGAGGTGCCCCAGGCTCTGGAGCTGAGATTCCTCTGCAGGCCATGGTGAGCCCATGGTGAGGCGGGGTGTCCCCCCTGCAGTCCATGGGGTCCATGAGGGATGCAGAGCCACC
>VYZT01018759.1:211546-236413 GCA_013400735.1 Pomatostomus ruficeps | reverse complement strand
AGAACTTCACAGAGAACTGTCTCTCGTGGGAGGGACCCAACGGCAAAAGCAGAGGAAAAAACTCCTCTCCCTAAGCAGGGAAAGAAGATCTTGGAAATGGACTGACCTGAACCCCCACACCCTGCCCACCTTGCACTGTTGGTGGGAGGGAGGGAGGGGTGGGGAGTGAAGAGTGTCTTTTAAAGGTTTAGTTTATTTCTCATATCCTCCTTCTAACTCGGGTAGTAATAAATTTCACTTTGCAACTTAAGTTGAGCCTGGTTTGTCCTTGGAGCGTTTTCTCCCGGTTCCTTATCTCAACTTATGGACCTTTGAGTTAATTCCCTGGGGTTTTTTGTCCCCCCCTCTCCTTTCCTCCTCTGCCCAGCTGTGGCAGAGGAGGGAACGAGTGAGTGGCTGCTGTGGGTGCCTGGCACTTAGCTAGGGTCAAACCACGACACAGCTCTTGCCAGTCTACTTATAGCTCCTATTGAATTTCAGCTTCCTGTCCAAAATTGTTGGGACGTGAGATGGTTAACAAGATGTTCTTCCCCAAGGCCGCAGGACAAGGTATTCTTGTCAACAGTACGTGGTGAAAGATTTCAAACCTGGTGAGTGATCTTTGAAGCATACAGCAGGCACCCAGAGGGTGTCTTGGGTGTTGGGAGAGTTAAAATTCGTTTGGCTTTTTTTCAGGAGGTGCAGAACAAAGCCACAATACTGGCATCTTGCATTAAAGATGTCCTTCAGGCTGCCCAGTTGGCTATTTTAGGAGGCATACGTGATGTAAACATCATGGCAGAGAGACTAAAGCACTTGATGTGGTTTAACCCCAGCCGGCAACCAAGCACCACTGGCTCACTCCCCGATCGGGGGGAGAATCAGAAGGGTTAAAGCTGTAAAATTCATGGGTTGAGATAAAGACAGTTTAACAGGGAAAGCAAAAGCCAAACACACAAACAAAATAAGGAAATAATTTCCCGCTTCCCACGGGCAGGCAGGTGTTCAGCTGTCTCCAGGAGACCAGGGCCCCATGACACCTAATGATTTCTTGGGAAGACAAATGCTGTCACCCCAAATGTCCCCCCTTCCTCCTTGTTCCCCCCACTTTACATACTGAGCATGATGTCACAGGGTCTGGAATATCCCTTGGGTCGGTTGGGGTCACCTGTCCTGACTGTGTCTCCTCCCAGTCTCCTTGCCACCATGGCAGTATGAAAACCACCCAAAACACAGACCAAACTGGCCCAAATCAGACACCACTCCACACCAAATGGAATAGTGCTTATGCAGGCTCATGCTGTCCTTCTCAATGGGTAACTTCATAGTTCCCATCACTTGTGGGATCTGTGTCTTGATCTAAAGAGGATGGAGATTTGTCTCTAGGCCTCTTTCACCAGGATTCTCTAGGTGCTCACTGAAAGCCAGTGTGTTAGCAGGGGTGCACCACAGGCATTGTGAATGGCAAAAATTATATCCTTTTGGTTTAGATGAACAGAGATGCACCTTTCGTTAAGGTGGTGACTTGGTTTCTGAGCTTACCTAAAAATAAACAAGGTGCTGACTGGCATGGTTATATTTGCATTGCTTGACCTATCAGAGGAGACAGTGGCAGGGAAAGGACACAAGTAACTTTCAGATGACATTGCAATAATTTGTAACAATGGTGAAATTTCCGTTGAGATGCTTCCTAAGGATGTTGCAGACATCCGGCAAAGGCTCTGCTTGTTCTTTCCTTTGATATGTGCCCAGAACCAGAGACAGATGCTTTAAAATGGAGTAATTAAATGTGTTGATTTCTTGTAAAAAACAGTTACTGTAGTTCATTTAATAGTTTGGGAATGAGGGGGATCTTTAAACAAATCTTTGCTCTGCTTGTGTAATTTCAAGGTGGCCTTTTTTCTCTTTCTTTTTGGTGTTGGTTCGTGGAGGGTTTTTTGGGTTCTGTTTTATTTTTTTTCTTTTTAAAGCACAAGGCTTGTTTAAGAACTTCGTAGGCAAAAGTATTTTGCAATGTCAGACATCTTCTGTTGGGTGTTCAGAGCAGCACTTTGCTCTTCAGCTCAGAGTGCTTTAGATAGAATGGGAGAAGGACATGAAGGAGAATTGCTTTGTACTTAGCAGAATTAAAATAAGCCCACAAGCACATGGTTTGTGCTTTTTAATTCCAAGAGCTTGAATCTGATCTCACTCCTACTAATCTCTAAAGGGATTATTCCTGATTTACACCATGCTGAATGAAATCAGAATATGGCCCTGAAAGCCTGTTTGTACTTCAGATATTGTCTCAAGGCAGCTGACCTGCAAATATGAAAAGGAGACCTGAGTTCCTGTGGGGTAACTGTTTAAATTTGTCAAGCTAAGTCGACTACAGCCTGTTTAGCAGGGAAATGGTACTGTAAAACCTCAGCCTAGAACTCATTTACCTCTGTTGGGCTAATAGGAGGTAATCAGAGGACCCTCTTTGGTATGACACAGTGCTCTGTATTTGCATAGCACCTTTCATCTGAGGATTTTAAATAACTACTTCATTGCAATTCTGGAGGCTGTTCAGCCAGACAAATCTCTTTAATGACCTGCCACAACTCTGGTTGCTAGCAGTGAAGCAAAAATAAGTTAGTACATTGAGTCTCTGGTCATGAGTGGCATCTGTAAGAAGAGGTCTACAACCCAGAACACTGAGAAGCTGTTAGCTGAAAATACTGGGGTTTCTGGAATAAAGGCTATGGCATACTTAGCTGCTGATAAAAAAAATTATTTTTATTAGCACAGGTTCAGTTAGTGTTCACTGAGACAGGTACCAAAAGCAAATGTACAGTTTCAGGGTGGGAAAGCACAGGTTGCCTTTAAGTCATCATGCCAAGTCCTTTACAGTCCCAAATTAATATTCTTTTTGTTCATGTTTTGGTTGTCTACATGCTCATTTCTAAGGCTATGTTTATATTGGGATTAAAGGAAAGTTGAAAACACCTTTTCGCAGAGCTTCTCTAAAGGAAATGGGTGTATTATTGTATACCTGTGCATATTCTCAAATGAACACATCATGTTTGTCACTGCTGCAAAGCACAGTTTTGGTGTAGGGACACATTTGCATGGCATTTGAACATATGAAATGCAGCCATGCATTTGGAACCAAATAGGTGGCCTCATGCAATGGCTCACCCATTCCCTTTTAGAATTTTGTTCTTGACTTCTGCTATCAGCTCTGTTTTCCCAATAACTGTCTTTGCCATGTCAATTTGAGATGCTCCAAGCTTTAAACTACAGTAGTTAGATGACTGTAGAGGGTCCTGTCTTTATGGACTGTAGGATACCTACGTCCCATAATTCACCCAGCACAGTGAAAAAACACTGAACTCTGGGACACTTGCCAAAAATGCTCAGTATAGGAAGATTTTGCTCACACTGGTTTGGTTATCCCATGCAAACATCTGCTCCTGCTGCGGAGCTGAGCCACTCTTTGCTTTACAACCTGAAGGCATGGTTATGACATTAAATATGTTGAACCAAATTTGTCATGCACAGTCATTTGTCTGGAAAATACCCCTGATTTTCCTTACAATGAGCAAGAAAGTCTGCTACTTCCTCAAAGGTGTATTTAGTTTTACTGCTAGTCACTCCAAGTTGTTAGCTATGGCTGATGTAAGCCCTACCTGTCTATCTGCAGAGATTGGAGGAGCTAATGACCGTGTTCCTGGAGATGAGACTTCATTGATTCAAGCTGAAACAGCTGGTGAGCAATACTCAGAGGACTTTGCATTAGAATAAAAATCCTCGTTGGCTTTGTGTTCATAGTTTGTATGAATAACCCAGAAAACTCTGTGGTGAGACACCTCTATTTTTCTGTTTTCCATAAAATAATCATCATCATCTCAGGTCCACTTCTGTCTACTTTTCTATATTTACCCGATATAAACCAGAGTAAGTGCCACATAGGCAAATGTGGGATTTACTGGGGGAATGAGATCTCCTGGTTAACCCCTTACTGCTCAGCAAAGCTCTCCCCTCTTTCGATCTGGCCTCTGCATCAGCCTGGGTCCTCTTCACTGAAAAACAGAGATACTGGACCTCCCTTTGAAGCTTGTACCATTTGAATGAATAAAATGGCTCTAAAAATTCTTTCTATCTGTATATCCACTATAGGGTAAGAGACGTTTTCCCCTATTTGTTTCTGTGCTCATACGCTGGTCCCACTAAGTCTGTTGCCACAGCAGATGTAAAAATGGAGAAATTTTAAAATATACCACAAAGCAGATATAAACTCTTCTGCCTTGCTGAACTGGTTAATGTAGCTTAGCTAACATTTCTGCTGTGTAGGAAAAGCTGCATATTACTGGCCAAGCAGTTTGTAATTTTCTGTTATTTCTAAAATGGATGCCAGCAATTAGAAATATTGAGTAATTTTTAATTGAAGGGCTATGATCAGTAGGTGATTAGTTTTTGGAGTGCCTTGGATGTATGCTATGTTGTAGAGATGAGCCATCTGGAGCTGGGCTGTGGTTTAGCTTCTGTAATGAGTACCCATGGACTGCAGTGCCAAAATGACCAGGTTTATTACATCAATGAAGATCCTGAGTAATTCAATTCATTTTCACAGATCTAAATGAACTAAAATGAGAACATAATTTGGCCTGAAGTTTTAGTTTGATGCTCTTAATTATTAAACCAGGATCATCAATGCATTTTCCACTATGCTTAAAATAACCAGCCACAGCAAATCAGACTGTTGAGTTCCTTCCTCTGCCTGAAGCTTTTACCAAATTTGCCATGGTCAGGATTTCGTCACATTTTGCCTGGATGGGCAGTGTGACTTCGTTAGGTGTTTCTTGTATTTGCTGCTTCTCTGACCTTGGGAATAGGCTGGCAGGGGAGAAGATTCACCGAACCACAAAATGATTTGTGTTGGAAAAGACCTTTAGAAGTCATCCACTTCCACCCCCCTGCAATGTGCAGGGACACCTTCTGCTAGATCAGGCTGCTCAGAGCCCTGCCTATGCTGACCTTGAATGTTTCCAGGGATGGAGCATCTACCGCAGCTCTGGGCTGCCTGTTGCAGTAATGCTCTCCTTAGAGGGGATTACTGGGCAGAAGAGTCTCACCACAAATCTCCATTAATTACAAAGCTTGTAGCTTACATGGCTGCAGGGTACCTGCAGCAGCCCTGTTTGTGAAGCCAGGCTTGTAGCTGCTGGGCTTAATTACTCTAAAATGAAGACTGATTTGTGGTATCACACCAAAATTAATCCTCCCTCTTCCTGAAATTTTCATTACACAGTCCTTTTGCTGAAGTCCGATCAGTCATGGTGATGTACAGCCCTGAAACTTGAATCCGAAGTGCTGCCCTGTATCCAATGCATCAAGGGGTGCTTGAAGCAATGAGGGTTACTAGAGGAAGTGACTGGAAGTGGCTGAAAGAAAAAAACAAAAAAACCCCTTTGAGAATGCTTTGATCTGAAATCAAATATCTGTGCACCAAGCAGTCAGTGTATTTTTGGGAGGAGGGCACAGGCTGCCTGTAAGTAGATGCATTCTGTTTGATGTGCCGAGATCAAGGTGTCCGAGTCTTTAACTGCTCATCTGGCCATCTTCTCTTGTGCTTTACCCCTTAATTTTCCCCTTGTGTTTTAGAATCATTTTTCCCACTTGTTCTGTGAAACATTCTTATGCAAAGCCAAGTCTCCTGCAACTCAAGCAAGCTGTTTGTAGCACAACAAGAGCAAAGAGGTGTCAGAGTTTCAGTTTTGCATAAAAACACATCACTTACTCCTTTTCTTTTTCTCCCTATGCTTGTTATTAAATGAGCTGTACTTTAATGAAGCATTTAATGGAGAAAACAAAACAAAACAACTTCTATATCCTCTAGATTGTTCCCAAATCCCTGAAAGAAAAATTATTTAGAGATTAAAGCCCTTATTGTTTCCTGTATCATTGCAAAGCAATAATGAGCAGAACTTGAAAAGCTCTTCTCTCTCATAGTTTGGAGTACCAGCCTCTATCACAGCATCAAACAACCATGCCAGCACTTTTTCATGGTACCAGATGACTAAGTTTCTTAGCAGATTCTCCCCCAGTTTAATGCTGCTAATGACTATGTGAATGAGACTTACAATGTAAGCACAAGTTTGAAATCTCAGTTTCAGTATTGGAGCTTAAACATTCTGTACAGAAAGAGGCTGAGAATGTACGAATCAGTTTAAAATTGTCAAGTTTTCCAGTTTTTATTGCAATTTCCCCAAAGCCATGCAATCCACAGCAGAGTCATGAATAAATTTCAGGAATCAGGTACTTGCTGTACATAGGAACTGACATGTGATGACCAAGCCAGTGATCTCTCTCTCAGCAAGAGGTGAGTCACCTGGGTAATTCCTGTTTTAAACAGCAGAACTGGATTCATGCTTCAAGCAGCCTTAGACAGCCAAAGAGGAATAAACTTCAGATTAAAACCTCGTGTTTCGTGTCATTACCTTCTTCTCCTTCCTTTTTACCCCTGCAGTGACAAGTGTGTCAGAGGGTAGCAATGGGAAGGGGAGCTATGCTGCATGTGGGAATAATAAAAACCACCAAGGTCTACGCTGTGAGGCCCCAATCTGAAGAGAAATGGAACATTTGTCTTTTCTTCTAATGCACAGGAAAGAAAAACAGAGGCAGGTTTAGATGGAACCTGAACTAAATGTTTTAGGTTTTGCAAGCTACAACCTTGTAGCCTTAAATATACTGGATGAGAAGAATGAGGGGCTCATTTACTGTGAGGATGGTGAGACACTGGAACAGGCTGCCCAGAGAAGCTGTGGGTGTCATGTCCTTGGAAGAGTTCAAGTCCAGGCTGGATGGGTCTCCGAATAACCTGGGCTAGAGGAAGGTGTCCCTGCCCATGGCAGGGGGTTGGAACAAGAAGATGTCGAATGTCCCTTCCACCCAGCCATTCTGTAATTAATAGCCCTTGACAGGTAGCAGACGCGATTACAAATGACAGTATGTGACTGGCAGTTTGTTGAGAGTTGGTGTCGCTCAGCGGGATTTACCATCAGCGTGGCAAAGATGTGGGACATTGTTGGAGAGGGTATCCAAGTGGGATGCTGCTGCCTGCTGGCCATGAAAGCAGAGGTGAGAGCCAGCCAGGATGACCCTCAAGCAGAGAAGGGCACATTGGTGCAGAAATGAATCAGCCCAGATGCACAGCAATACCCTGTGGGATGGGAGTTTGGAGAGCTTCCAGGCCCAGGGTGGTTGCCAAGGTGTCAGCAGGTGTCAATCTCCTAAGCAGCAAACCTTGGTGGCCAGAGGAGTTTCTGCTGCCCAGGCAGCTCCATGACATGAGGCACTGTATGGGCTGCAGTGACTCTGGTGACCACTCAGAGATATTGCTCTCCTACTGCACTCAACATGCAGTGATGGGGAGTGGAGGGAGCTGCCACCACAGAGCTCCTCTTTCCTTCACTGGCAGGATGCAGCCTGTCACTGTTTTATCTCTGTCTCCTCGTGGTCCCAGTGCTGGGAAGGGGGTTTGAAATGCGGTGATTCCACCCATGCCAGGGAAGCAGGTTTTAGGTTTTCAGGGCTTCCTGAATGTTGCGGCTCCAGTACATTTTGTCCCCAGACATGTCTTTATTCTTCATTTCTGTGGCTTTTCAGGCAAGGCAGCTCAGAGCAGTGTCCTCCTGGGTGTCCTGGGTCAGCAGGGAGGACAGAAAGGGACAAGAGAAAGCTGTCAGTTGGAGCCGGGGGTCAGAGGAGCCAAGAAAACAAACAGCTAGGAAAAACACCTGGCTTCTGGGGCTCATTTCCTTAAGAACCACAGTGGAGACCAAAAACATGTGGGATGACTAAGATATGGAAGGAAAACCATGGTCATGTTTGGCAACAAGCCCTGCCTTTCAGCACTGAGGGTAGGGCTTGGTTTCTCCGTTGCGCTCCAGGGCTTGTACATGTGTGGCTCTCATGGACAAGACTCCCACTGCATCTGCCCCCTCTCATTGCTCCTGGCTGACAGAGCTGCTGTCAGAATCAATACTGAGAATAATACCCTGCTGTGACCCCATAATGTAGAAACAACCTTGCAGAAATTAGTCTCTGAGGGAATTGGATCTTCATTTTCTGTTAAGAATACTCCACTTGCCTTCAATCAGGAGAAAACTGCTCTCCTTATGAAATGAAAGGCAGAGAGTGCATGGAGGACAGGCATGGTACAAGGTGGAAGCGGTTCATGTTCCTTTTGGAACAAGGAGAGTTTTCCTGTGCTAGAAGTTCCTTAGAATGCAGGAGATCGTTGGGGGGTGCATTTGACAGAGTGCAAGCATCTGCAAAGTAGGTGCTGCTGTCAGAGCTGGTAATCTGTCCTCCTTTCATGGGTCACAACAAGAAATAGGTACTTTAATATGTGATTTGCTTCATTTAGAGGAGGCATTGAAAAAATAGGCTCTAGGCATGGGACTTCATCCCTGCTGACAGTTAAAGAAGGCCTGATGACTTGCTCAGGCGTTGTTGAGGTGTGACGTGAGATCGGATAGGTCCTGCCCCAGCACGGCTGGCAGTGAGATCCTATTAACCTCTTAGCTGGGGCTGCAAATGCCAGAGGGCAGAGGCTGGGGTGTCTAACCAAGGGAGCTGGTGCCGGGTCTGTGGTTACCTGTGGAGAAATGAAGCAGCAAGGTAGTGTCCATCAGGTAACCTGATGGCGGACTTTCAGAGGCCAAACAGCACTGAGTTGTCTGCACCTTAATGAAAGTCAGTAAGAGCTGTGCTGCCTTGCTTATGTGATTTTAAAAAAAGAAAACAAACAAAAAAACAAACAACAAAACCCATATATATGTGTGTGTGTGTGTGTGTGTGTGTGTGTGTGTATGTTATCTTTTGAAAAATGTCTAGCACATAGATGTTGTCCTTCTCAGATGAATGTGGAACTAAAAATGGAGAAACTTCCTTATAGTCCAAAATGAACAGGATCTGCTCCTCTTTCTGTGGGAAGGGTAAAAAAAATATCACTGGCCTGATTGACTGAGATGTGTCCTGCTGCACCCAGGACACAGATTCTTTTCCTTTAAACTTTAATATATAAAACAGAGTCAAAACCCAAATAATCAATTGTGCTAAGATCCATGGCTCAGCTGAAAACTGTTTGGTGCCTTCCTGCTGCCTACACCCCCTGTACATTGTCATGGGTGGGAGGTCCAGGTTGACCCAGTCCCAAGTGCCCACATGTGCAGTGAGTGAACCCCTTTGCAAAGTGCTTGTTTTCCTCGTGAGGAAACAGCTTCCTCAATTATTTAATATTTGCCTTGTCCCCTGATTGAAAGGATGCTGTGAGCCCTCTGTACAGGGCAAATGTTAAAGGTTTTTTCTTCTCAAATGAAAGAATAGCAATTCAAGTTCCAGAGGAGTGGTGATGCTTTGTCAAAGTCTAGTTGACCCTGAAACTTGCCACCGCTCTAAAGTTTTGAGTAAACCAGGAGAGCAGGGTTTCTGATAGACCAGATGCTGTGTCATGTGCTTTGGGCTGTACTGCTGCCTCCACAGGGTCGAGGAAATGACTTTTCCTGCCTGAAAGAGCCTTTCATAACTTTCGGGTGGTCTTTTGGAGCACCAGCTGCTGGTGATAACCTGAGGATGGAATTTCTCTTGTACAATCATCTGAACAGTTGCAATTTCAGTGGCAATTTCCCTTCATTCACACTGCTCATGCACTTTTCTGATGATTTATGGCAGAGGATTCATTAGCTCTTTTTTCAGCAGTACAGCTCTGCTGTGCATGCAAGTCAACGTTGATATTATAACACATTTGTCTTTAATTTGATAGCCCGTTGCTCTTACACATCTTCACTGTCATTGCAAAAATGTGCTTTTGTTGGCTTTTCTCAGGGAGGGATGAGGGGATGCAGGAGTAAAATTTGTTTAATAGAGAAACATCATTTCTCTTCTTTGTTAGCAGCTAAATATGCAAAGGAATAAAACCAAAAATGTTGGTCACTCATAGAGAAGTAAAAGGAACACTGTTTTGCAAATGCAGCTGAGGGATGTGAAAACATGATTCATTTTCAGAAGATTTGTACTGTAATTCTGCATTACACCTCTGGCTCTCAACTCTGATCTCTGTTTCACTGTGTGTTCAGCTCATAATATTCTGATTATTTGTGACTAGCTGGGCAGCTATAGCCTTAGTTATGACGTGATCTAAAATCCCCTGAGACACCAAAATACTTGACAACAAGGTAAGATATTGCTAAATAGCACATGATATAGCTGCAAAGTCTGACCACAGAAAGCCCAGATGTCTGCTAGAGGCACTACTTTCTTAATTACCTAATTTTGGATACTTAAGGAACTGTGTTAAAAAGAAATGAAACTAAGTTGTGGGCAGTTCTTTTGAGGTTTAACATGACTTTTATGGATGATCCTTAGACTTTCAGATGCTTCCAGAAAATCAAACAAGCAAAGAAACTTCTACTGTATGCCATTTTAGTGGGCTGATTATTTTATTTAGGTTTTTTGTTTTGTTTTGTTTTGGTGTTTTGTTTTTTAATTTTGGAAGCTTTTAAATCAAAAGCTGCATTTCAGGTTGGGGAATGATAAGTCTGTTTTGCAGTGATTTTTTCCTTATTTGCAAGGTTTGTGCTGAACCTTTTATGAATATTGGACTCGGCAGAAACCCCCGAATTACCATCCACTTATGCACAGCTTTGCTCCAGGGTGGCTCTCAGGTTCTGACTGCCCTTTCTCAGTGCCAGACCTCAGGGAGTCACAACTTCCCAGCACAAAGCACTTGCCCTGTAGTTCTGCTTTTGCCTTGTTGTATTCCAATCTTTTTTAACCTTTTTCCCAACTCTGACCCACTGCTGATGACCTTGCTGAACCTCTCTCCTGATCTGTATCTTATGCTGTCCTGAAATATCATGCACAAGAAGCATCTGGCTGTTCCCCTGCTGTATGGGGTATTCTTTCAGCAGATTATCTCTGTTTCATTCTGCTTCATTCTGGCACAAAGCCTGCAAAAGTCATTTGACTAACCTAAGCTCTGTGCAGATCCAGATCATCCATCTCTCGCCACTCCTGAGACGCCAGCGATTCCTGCCGTGTCCACCTGCTTGGAGCTGGCTGCCTTGGGGACGTGGGCATTTGTCAGGTTTGCTTTTTTCCCCTTCTCACCACTTTGTCAGTCATACCCCCTAGAAGAGGAACTTCAAGTTGCTAGAAGAAGGTGAATCAAAATGTGCTCAACTTTGGGAAGTGAAGTGTGTGATGAAGATGGGATTTTTAAACATCCACTGACAGTATTCACAGTAGTGAAGAGGGGGTGTATTTCTCACAAGCTTCTGGCTTCTACACTTGCAGATTTCCCATTGAGAGGAAGTTAGCTTTGGTTTTGCAGGTGCAAGTGGAAACAAGTGTCTGTGGCTTCCTTCTGATTTTACACTGGCTTTTCCTTTTTTTAAATAGATTTGGCTCAGCTGCTTTGCACAGCCCTGGCAGGTACCCAGCCCCCTGCATGTTTCTTTGTTGAGTCAACAATAAATCCAGCCAGAGGAGAACAGCCTAATGGTCTGTAGTAATCATTTGTCCAAAATCCTGGCTAAAACCTTCACCTCTCCAACCTGTGTAACTCCTGTGTTTTCCTCCTTTCCTCCCAAAGGGGAACCATTTATATGTGTGGTGGGCTGCCAGAGGGATCTTGTGCTTTGGTGTGTGTCCAAGGCCAGGCTGGATGAGGCTTAGAACAACCTGGTCTAGTGGAAAAGTGTCCCTGCTCATGGCAAGGGGGCTGGAACTGGATGATTTTTAAGGTTCCATCCACCCCAAACCACTCTGATTGTTTGTCATGAGCAGTGCAGGTGATGTTGGTGCAACATGAAGTGACTGGGACCCCTGGGATCCCCACATCCCTGGTGAACTATATGCCCAACATGTCCCCCTTTGGAAAATCATGAGAACCTTCAGTTGGGATGTAATACCTTTTTCCAGGCTAAAATATAATCTGCTCAGTTCCAGATAAATGGGTTTCACTTTGATGCTGCAGGTTTTGGTCTTGTGTGTTATTGCTGTGTTGATAAGATTAATGATGTTGTCATGGTCATCTTAATGGTGTTTCACCAAAATGCCTCCTTTACAGGTTGGGAAGTGGGAATCTCTCCTTTCATGTTTTAGGATTTTTTCCTAACTTTCCTACTAGCAGGATAAGCATTGAGGTGTGATTCCCAATGCTGAGACCAGGTCTATTCAAAGAATTCAAAACCTCATGGTTTCTGAGGGCTGACTGATGGGTATTCAATATGTGGGCCTGCATCAAACCCCTCAGAATACAGCTGTAAGGAAAAAAGCCTCTGACAGATGCACTTCCTTATTACTGTGTACAGTTATACATTATAAAGCTAAATGTTTGCTTGCAGACTGGGTGATAGGGACTCCATTTGTGCTGTGTTTGCCTCTTAATCATTATGATAATTTCTTATATATAATCTCTAAAAGGTAGATTAAGTCCAAGCATGACAAAACCTCCCATGGTATTGCTGCTGAGATCTGCCCAATAAAAGCAGCACTGGGTTTATTTTAATTTTTTTTTGAGGCAAAGTTATTATTTACCTATTACCAAACCATGCAATTACTTGGAGATGTTATTTTTCTGCTCAGTGATGAAATAAGCCCCAAAGTCACACAAGTGAGGTCACCCACATACCTGCAAATGAGATCCCTGAGCTTAGCAGCAGTTTGCTGATGACAGCTGCTGCAGTGCCCGGGAAGCAGTGTTCATTAGCGAGATGCTGTTTGGCTGTGGCAGCTTCCAGCTGGGATGCACGGCACGCTGCTGGCTGTGCTGCTCTCAGCGTCATGGAAATCCTGAAGTAAGTGACAACTCTGTGATCAGCATGCGAGCAGGAGTAGGGCAGACATCCTGACAGAGGCCAGGCAGTGCTGCTGGTTCACAGCAGCCCTTGTGAACTGCAAGAATTCATTTTCCCTTTCGGGGCCCCTGAGCTTGAGTTTCAAAATGAGAACCATATTTTGAGCTCTTTGTTCCGGCAGAAAATCAGCTCCTCTTTCCTGCTGAAGCTCTCTCAGTGCTGCAAAGGTGTAAAAATAAGCCAGGTTCTGGCTCATGCCTTAAATTCAGTGTTTTGTGTTTGCCAGATTGGCTCTTTTAGGGGGCCCTGTGTGGGCTGTGGCTGAGTAGGGGAGGACCCACGGTCCTGTCACACTGTGCCAAGTGCGGCTGCTCTCACTGCCTACAGCTCCTTCAGCTCGTTTCGTGTGAGATGTCTCTCTTCCGAGTGAGTAAACCACAGATGCAACTTTCTGCACAATTACCAACTTTTATGGAACACTTATGGCTCCCTGCGAGGTCTCCTCCTCCGCTCCCACTGTGCTGCTGCTTTTCTGAAGGCAAATTAAACAGATCTATTCCAATCTGACTGAAGCCATTGAGTTACTTAAACAGATTGACCTGACTTGGGCTTATCAATTTCTTTAATGAGGTGTCCTCTGCAACTTCTGCTTGGCTTTTTGCCATCCTTCTCATTAAAAAATTTATTTTGGAATCTCCTTGTTCCAGGTAGAGTCATTGCCAGATAGTTGGCTGGGTATATGCCTGACCCTTTCCCCCTAATAATGCTTTAATTTTCATTTTTAAATTTAGCAGAGGCACTGAGAAATTACCTTGTTTATGGATGTATGATTTGGGAAGCGTTTTAACTCTAGGTGAGGAGCAGCAGTGGAGAGGGTACTTCTTCCCTTTGGCTCCACAGAAATAACGCTGCATAACAGAAGGAGTTTCAAGATTAAAATGCTGGTGTTTGCAGCCTGGGTGAGATGTCTTCTTATGATCACCTTTAAAAATAACAACAGTGACAGATTCCACCCAGGCTGGAGGGATAACCACTTTCCACTGCAACTTCTTTATGAAGTTGAACCCTCAGGATCGAATAATGGGTATCTGAAAGGTTTACCCAAAGCGTAGGGAAAAAAAATCATTGCTGATGTACAGAGAAACTGGTGTGCTACTTTGGATGAGTATGTATCAAAAACGGTCGGATTAATCAAGATTTACTCTGGTAAGACTGCACTCTGCCCTTGAGCATCTCTCCATGTGCACTTCTTTTTTGATGCTGATGATCTTTCCCCTAAAGCTGTTGAATTGGCAGACGTTAGGAGGTTGTTTCGGTCTTTTTCCTTGAGCCATTAAGATCATTTATGTCTTGTACATCAGTCAAGGCCAGATCCTCCACATGTGCATGAAGCCACACCTGTTTCAAGGCCTTACTCAGACTACAAGGAGAATGCCTTTTTTGTACTCCAGATCCTCCCACTTGAACCTTCACCCAGAAGTACCTCCCAAGCTCTTCCTCCTCAAAAAAAAAAAAAAAAAAAAAACCCACAAAAAAAAAAAACCACAANAAAAAAAAAAACCAGCAAAAAAAGGAGTAGTACTGGCTGTCTTCTTTCGGGACACAGATTATTAATCCTTCAGGTGAAAGCCTGAGCAGAGCCCTCAGTGGTGGGAAGGGAGGATGTCATTCAGTCTTCTTCTCAACAAAACTGACGCTTGTGGCTGACTTTTCTGCAAAAGCCCATCTTGTCCATGTGTATTGGGCAAAACACATACAATGTGGGGACTCTAAGGAAGTACAGGCAGAGAAATGAGTCATTTTTGGGTGCCTGTTGTGCAGCCATGAGGTGTAGGGCAAATACTCTGTCAAGGTGCAGCATGCAGGGGCATCACACCAGGTACCTCTGAGAACATTACTACTACTTTGCTTTTCTTTTAAGACAAAGTCTCTCAGAGTTTAGGTGCTGGTGTGGGAAGAGGGCTACTGACCAGGAGGGGTTTGATGCTCAGGTTTGCACTCAAGCATCCTCTTGTTGTTATCTCTCTGACTCTTTCTCAGAGCAGAGTCCATCTGAGCTAATCAGCTTTAGCAGGAACTGGTTTTGCCTTCATCCTCTACAGGTTCCATACATGCTTAGTGGGGACAGGTTCCCAGCTACACTGAAGTGTCATTTTGTTCCTTCATCCTGATAGAACTAAATCCAATTTCATGCAAAGTTGCTGCAGAAAAAAAGTCTCTGGCAAAGAAACCACCTCTGCTCATGTCCGTCCTGCTTCAGACACCCAGCCTTGCTGCTGACAGTATTTTCATCTCAAATGCACAGTTAGAAGAGCAGGGCAGGGAAGCCCAAGATATATCTTGCAAAACAGATACCTTCTATATGGAAATACATCTCGTTCCCAGACAGAGAGAGGAGGAGGAGGAGGAGGAGGAGGAGGAGTGTGTGTAGCTGTGAGCCTTGGGGAACAGAGCAGGATGCAGGGAAGTGGAGGCATTCCCATGGCATTAGCAAGGACACTGTTTCTGATCCCAGCAGTGTGCTCCAGCCTCCTGGCTGCAGAGCACAGTCACAGTATTTATTACTGACTGCTATTGGATTTTTATGAAACTGATTCAGCAGAGCATTTCCATCCGCACTGTTTAAGTGAGTGGGAAATGACTGTGTCGTTGCAAAGTTAGATGTGTGCTTAAGTGTCCTGCTGAGCTGGTATTAATTTAGAGAAAATAAATAGCTGCTTCCTGGCTTGAGTAGGAAGCAGTCTGGGGCCAGCATGTGCAACCTGATTAGATTTAGGATGTTTCAGTTCTGAGTGCCTAACTTAAGACACCTCGACACACAAGTTAATAAAAAAAATATGAGCACCCACGAGAAAAGCAGAGCCTTAATGGCATTGAACCTTATGCAACAGCTCCAACACTCATTTACAGAGGGTTTTCCAAGGTGTGCGGTCCAAGCAGTTGGATAATGAATGTAAGGGTGTCTAGAGGACCATGTATATTGGATTTGCAGGCAGTGTTATTGAGCTGTGGTCAGACTGACCACAGATAGACCCGTTCTGACTCAAATAATCAGGCAGCAGTCTGCATGGAAGCCACAAGAGTTTGGAGAAGGTGTTTTTTGTGTCCTGTGTGTGCCCAGTGGGCCTGTCCTGCATTCCTGTGCTGGTTCTGAGAAACTGACCATTAAAATCAAAGGGGTTTTTGACTGAATAAGGAGCTCAGAATGTATTGCTGTGGATTTTAGTTCCTTACATTCATTTTCCTTTGATTATCAGTACAATGCTTTATTTTTGCACAGTGCAATATTTTATTAAAGGCGCATTTGTAGTTAATAACATTTATGAAGAGACAGCTTTGACTGAAACTGCATCTGAATGTCACTTGAATAATGAATGGGAATGCCATATATCCATTAAAATTTGAACAATGATAACTGTATGTCTGTTAGAGTCCCCTTTTTGATGGATATGGCCAGCAGCCATTAAAATACAGTGAGAATTCTTGTTCACAGTCCCACAATGGCTGATAATAACACTCTTGATAAGAATTTGCAGCTTAAGACACCAATTTTACAAAAGGGATTTATTGCAGCTAACAGCAGCTCTGAAGATTAAAATGTAACCATCATTCAGTTCTACTTTTTTTTTATTATTTTTAAGTCTCATGTGTGTAAAGAAAGGATTTTACATCCCCATCAGTCTCTAGAGTTGGTTTCCTGCTGGCCCTTATTAGAAGTTACTCACTTTTTGAATTTAAAATGTTAGCCAATATTCCCACTGCTTTAAAAGAAAAAAAAAAAAAGATGTACTTTTCATCCTATTTTTAACCCAGAAGGTTTGTAGAATTTAGAAATAGAAGTGGCCTACTGAGTCATCTAGTCAATTTTCTACACCCCTCCATTATTTTTTGCAAGCCTTCATGTTTCTGGGCTTTTTAATGTTTACAGATGCATTGCTGCTGCTGCTGCTGTTCCTCCAGCTCAGTGACGTGTGGATGTCACTAGGCTCTAACAAGGAGAGTCACGTGGCACTTTGAAGTCGAAGGAAAAGAGGGAAAAATCTTCTTAATAGAGTCTATCCCAGAAAGTGACTTTGCTTAGCTTACAGTAAGTACGAGGTGCTTCAAAAAAAGTATTCACTGTAGAGTCTTGTAACTGCTTCCTTGGACCTACAAAGCTGGTGCAAAAGGAAGTGTAGAACAGTGGCTGAGATGACTGACATGTTTATATTCTTCTTTTTGACCTTCAAAAAGTCACTTAACTGAGCTTTTCCTTTTCCCCCTCATGCCTTCTGCAGAGCAGGGTTTATCTGAGCAGAAAGTGCTTACTAAGCACCAATTGAACACCTACTGTGCCAGGACCCTGAGCTTTATCTCTCAAGCCTGGCCAAATACAAAATAATAGGTTGGCCTTCTGAAGAAATAGGTTGTTGAAAGAATTGTGTAGGCTCGGGTTTTCAACTGGCACAAAAAACTGGATTTCTTAAGGATTTGGCAAGCCGAGTTCAGCTCTTCTTCTGTCATTATGGATAGAGTTTGTTGATTTTGCTGATTCTTTACTTCCATTCCTGTGTTCAGTTCCGATCTGGCAGCAGGAGCTGGAAGGTTCACATCCTTGTGCATTAAACAGGATGCAGTGCCTAATTATTATCTTGATTAAATTTGGTGATTAAGTGGTCTTTAATTGTGTGTAAGCTCAGACATCCTAAGATACTGCTCGAAGCCATGGTGACTGATCCTCTGGTCAGGGTTGGGGTGGCACTGTGTGATTAAATCTTACTTTGAGGGGAAGCTGGTTCACATCTCTGCATGCACTTAAAGCTCTGTGGAATTTTGCTGCATTTCTCTTTGCTGAGCAATATTTAAAAGTACATCAAGTGCAAGGCTAGATAAGTAATAAATGTCAAGAAAGTATCTATAGAAGGATGTATTTGTAAAATATATTAATGGCTCCTTTTTTAATTTAAGAAGACAGAAAAATACCACATTCCTGATAAATTTCCAAAGTAAGTACAAAAAACCTGAGAAAATAAATATATGCCAGCATCACAACTTCCTCTTGATGACTAAAGCTATGGCATTTTTAAAGCTAGGGATGAAGCAGTTTTAGGGGCGATTAAATTGAAATCTCTGTCTTTGTCTGCCCTCTCAGAATAAAGCACCCACACATTTTAAATTTTATTCCTTTCATATGCTATGGGATATTGATAAAAAATGATAACAATAAAAAAGCAATACCCCTTGTAGCAAAGAAAAGGTGATCTATTGTTAGTCAAATGTTTTTCAAGCTCAGTGCAACTTGGACTAAAAGACTGGAATATCACCCAGTAAAAAGGCTGTTGAGATGAAATCCACTTGGATAAAAAGTACAGAGGTATGCAGCTTGACAGGCTGAGTCCTAAAGGGCAGCAGTCTTGGATCCAATAGTCTCTCTCATTTTGAATAATTGCTGTGCAACACAGAATCAAACATTTATTGCTGAGTACAGGTGCATTTGCTCTCCCTGCTGACCCTCTATAAGCAAATGTGCAAGACGTTTTTATTACCAGGAATGCAATTCATACAAACTGTTTGCTTTAGAGAATTAAATAAACCCAGACAAAGGACAGTCAATACTGTTGTTTTACCTTCTTGCATTTAAATGCTGTCTCCTGGATGGTTCAATAGCAAGCTGGAAGACAGAAGGGTTCTGTGTAATGATTCATGTGGAGAAATTTACCTTTGAGGAAAAGCCACAAGAGCACCAAAATCAGGGGGTTACTTTGCTGTAGACGAATTCGGGGTATCACTTTCATCTGAGCAGGCTGCTGTGATTGATGGCTAGTGGGAATTCAGTTGACTGGAGAAATCTTAACTAAAAAATTAGTTTCCAAACTGGAATGGTTGAGCAGTGGCAAAGCTTTGATTTTGTTGCCAATGCAGCATTTGAGGAGTGAAACCATATTTGTGGCTGTGGTTGAAAGAGCTTCTGGGAGACATTTGAACCCATGCCATGAATTTTTGAACTAGAAGCATTTTTCAGTGCAAGGGAAAATGACATCTCAGAGCAGCATTTGCCTGGGGAGGCCTGTGATCAGCCTTGCCTGAGACCAGTATCTCTTCAGTGCAATTAAAAATAGAGGCCTCTGATGCCTGACTTGTCGTGATGATAGCACATTACACTGCTGTGGAGGGACATTAGGAGCCATTTAAAGTGCCAAGTAGTGCCTTATTTGTTGTGCTAATGTATTCATGCAGTGTTGACTATCCCTTGCTAGGACAAAATTGGACTAAGCAGAGTCAGAAAGGTTAATGCCTTTGGTCTTCTTCTCTCTATCAGCTTTGTGAGCACAAGAGGGCTAAGGCATCCCAAGGCTTTGTTGTCTTCATAAAGCCCTGAGAACTCCATTCAGAGATACAGATACAGATCCAGCACAACACCCTGGACTCTCAAACCTGGTAATTGCTTGTACTCAGATACAGGCTGGTGTTCTCTCCCGCAGCACTGTGTTTTGTACAGTGATGAGGTAAAGGAAAAGAGAAGCACTATAAAATATATGTTGGATGTGATTGATAACACTGCATGGAAGCAAGAGTAAATTCTGAAATGCTGATTTATCTTTCCAAGACCAACAGTTGGGCTTTTTATGCGACTTGAACTAAGGAATATAAACACTGGGAGACAGCCACAATGGGACTGACTATTCAGGCTATACCTCCAGTCTGTCCAGTTATTGAGAGCCAGCACAGAGCAGTGCAGGGAAGCCATCAGAACACAGCAGGAAGTCCTCAGCTGCTGCAGATCTGTTTGTGGGGCAGGGATGAGATCTCCTAGGGCTCAATCCCAGCCAGGGAATTCTGGGGTATTGATCATCTGCAGGTTCAGGATCAATCCTTCAGCTCCATGGAGCAGAAACATCCTGGGCATGGAATGAAAGCCATCATGGACCATCTTCTGAGCATCTAACCCCAGAGCTGGAGCAAGAGGTTTTGTCCTGAGCAAAAATTGGTGGGAGGAGATGTGTCTTCTCAGCACTCCGAGAGTGTGTGATCTGGCAGAGGAGCCTTCTCTACCAGAATTTTTTTTGTAATCATTTGTGAGATAAATAAACTGCAAGCATCACACACAGCCAAATGAAATGGAAGCTGTGGCAAAGCTGGTCAAGGGGACTACAGCAAGGGGACTGCTGACTCCCCTTTAAGTCAAGGGAACTTCCTCCTTCAGAAAGTCATGTAATGGGTGACCCAGAAATTCAAGATGAAATTTTTGGCAAGTGAGTTCAAACTGAAGAAATTCTCTTATTCACTCAAAAGCTCATGCTTCTTGCCAACTCAGTAATGTGCTGTTGGTACAGGTAGAAAGGGCTGCTTTCCAAAAATAAGCAGATATTATGTAATAAGCTTAGTTATATTAATAAGTGAAAGACAGATGTACTATTCATTATCTGCTTTCAAATCCAAGTAGACAGTCATGCTGATGATTACTGATTATTTTTTTATTCTTACAAAGGGAAGTGTTTGAGGAAAGACGGAACTTGGTCTTTAGCATTCTTTTGATTCTACTTTGAAGCTTGGTAATTGATAAAAGATGTACCATTTGTTGAACACGTTACTTGAAGCTTTTTTGTTGGCTTTGTGATCTGAACTAGGTCTGACAAGCCACATCAAGAGTCCTTCACAGGACACTCCCTCTAGCAAGAGTAACATCCTTGCAGGACCTGCTTCTGGAGTTCTCATTGAAATGAATGGAGTTGATGTGGATAGAAAGCATTTGTCCCTATTCTGTTATTTTGGGGGTTTTTGTCCTAATTCTGTTGAATATAGGAGCTGTCCTGCATGTAATGTCCACTGTTATAAATAGGAGCAATACTAAAATTTATCCTTAATTGTTTTTAAAAAGGGACTTTGGATAAAACAGCTGGTGGAAATCATTTGAAAGACTCAGCTGGCTTTGCGTGAAGTTGGAGCAGGCTCAAAATACACCAACAAGTCCAGCAGGGAAAAAATCTCTGTTGTCAGCTGACGCATCTCCTTCCCCTGAACTCTGGGTTATTCACCCTGACTCTTCTCAGGCACTGAGTTTCAGTATCTAAATTGGGAGCCCAGTAAATGAGAATGCAAGTCTGTTGGGTTTGCATGGCCAGGTTTTGCAGCGATGCCACTGCAGCGGTGGCTTCTGTGAGAAGCTTCTGGAAGCTTACCCCATGTCCAGCTGAGCCAAAGCCAACGGGCTCCAAGATGGACCAAGTCCATCTGCAGCACTGGTAGTGCCTCTGGGATAATGTGTTTAAGAAGGGGGAAAAAGCTGCTGCTCAACAGCAGCCAGAGGAGAGAGGAGGGAGTATGTGAGAGCAACAGCTCTCCACACACTGAGGTCACTGGGCCATGGAGGACTGCTCCCTGTGGGAGGGACTCATGCTGGGTCAGAACTGCAGCCCTTGGGAAGGACTCACGTTGGAGAAACTTGTGGAGGACTAGCTCCCTGAGGAGGAAGAAGCAGCAGAGACAATGTGTGATGAACTGACCACAGACCACATTCCCCATCTCTCTGCACTGCTGGTGGGGTAGTAGGGAGAGAAATCAGGAGAGAAGTTGAGCCTCGAAAGAAGGGAGGAGTGGAGGGAAGGGGTTTAAGGTTTGGTTTTATTTCTCATTGCCCTATTCTGATTCCCAAGTCGAGTCTGTTTTGCCTGTGATGGTAACCGGTGAGTGATCGCTCCCTGTCCTTATCTCAACCCACAAGTTTTTAATTATATTTTTTCTCGCCTGTCCATCATAGAAGGGGAGTGACAGAGTGGCTTTGGTGGGCACCTGGCATGCAGCCAGGGTCAACCCAGCACGGTGAGGCTCCCCACATTTCCAGTGGTAGGAGTGAGTCCCTGCACTGTGGTCACTCGGGAAGAAATTAAGTCCAAAATGACAAGTGTGCATTGAAAGCATGAGACTGAAGCATGTGTCTCAGAGATGGGCTGGAACTGCACATCCTGGCTGTTACCCTGGCTGCTTGTAGGGAGTGACCCAAGAGCTTAAACACCTCCATTCACCTCCTCCATCATCACAAGGCAACTTACATTACCCTCTGCAGGAGTACTGCTCAACCTGCTGCTAATATCACACTCAGCACCAGAGTCATGTCTTTGCAACCTCAGTGACCTAAAAGGGGTAGTGCAACTGTGAATAGCTGCATGTGGCTTCTCTGATCCAGAGAAAGGCAGTGTGCAAAAGCTGGGCTTGTATGCATACATGGACATACATAGCTAGAAGAAAACAAGTAAAAAATAAGTAGATAAATATGTACAATATGTACCTGTGTCACACTCAAAAGTGCTCTTGAATAGGGTGGGTGACAATAGCACAGCGTCTTCTAAGTGCAGGTGGAGGCAGCAGATAACTATGGTGACTGGTGCCAGGCAAACCAGCTCCTGCTGCCAGGGCCCAGCATGGAACCCTGCGGCTCCTTTGCAGGCATCGCCACAGGTCACAGAATCACAGCCGGGGAGCCAGCTGCTAGCTCTCTGTCTGCAGCTTTCTAGATCCCATAAGGTGTTTCAAATGCTGCCCCCACTCCTTGCTTTTTAACAGATGAGATTGAAGGACTTCCACCTTTATCCCCCCAGTTTTTTTAAGGCTCTTCCTGCCTCTCATTATGTCGTGGGTGACACCCCTAACAGCTGACCAGTGATTTCTGCACCAGCAAGATTTTCAGGGAATCACAGAGGCATTAAGGTTAGAAAAGACCTCTAAGATTATCAAGGCCAGACGTCTTTTCTTGTTCAGAAACCAATCTGTGGCAGGGCTGTCTAAACCCCCTCCTCCCACCGCAGGCACTAAGCCCTCACCCCACCCCAAGCGGCTGCTCCATTCTCCTGCTGGAAGCACCAGGGATGGAGCACATCCGGACCCTGGGAACAGCCGCCCTGCCTCCCTGCTCAGCTGCCTTTGCCAAGCAGCGCTGCAAGCTGGACTCAATTCCTGAAGCAAAACGCAGCTGAAGCAGCTCAGTGTTACCCTCTCCAGAGACCGGCTGCTCTCACCTGGCGCCTTGCAGCTAATCATCGTGACAGGAGCCATTGTTTATTTTCCTCCATCCTTGTCTTCCTTGTTTTATGGAAAATTAGAGCAGGCAGGCAAGCCATCCATCAGCCTATAAATGCTGCGGAGTCTTTTGGCTTTGTGCTAAATAATTGTGCATTTTATTGCTATTTACACATTTATTTTCCGAGGCAATAAAATACAAACTGCAGTTCTCAAGACTTTATATTTTGCATCTGTATCACAGCAGCCACACAGGCTTCAGCAGCAGCGTAGAGCCTGCTGCCATAAATTTGCTTTCTTATTTTAGTAGGTCTAACATTTATTTATAATTAATGTCAGAGACCTTACGCAGGAATGCCAATTATTGATTTTTTTTATTTTTTTAAGAAAAAGAAATTACTTTTTTTTCTTATTACTGCCATAGCAGCACAATCAAATTGCAGAGGCTAATCTTGTCCACAACAGTGAACGAAAAGGCTTTTAAAAACTGAGGTGGTGGTAAAGTTATAAAAAGTATCATGCAACTCCTAAACCCTAGAGTTTGTACAGATGGAGATTATTGTGGGGGGCAGGGGACAGTAGTTCAAATTAGCAGCTCTGCTGGTGTCAGTGAAGGTATGTGGAAATGGGAAAGATCTACAGCAGGAGCCATTGTAACCACTGCAAAATGAGAGCCTTTGGAAGTGGTAGGAGGGCTCAATGTTCCAGTGCAGCTGGGGTTGGGGGCACCCAGGGTCTCAGGTGGGTCCCCAAACCCCATTGCTGTGACTGAGGAGTGACTGCTGTGCCTGCAGGTTAGCACTGCCTGCAGTGCTCATGGGGTGCAGCACTTCCCATACAATGCTCATACATGGAGCTCAGCTCCAGTTGCCACGATCACATGCACAAGGGTGTGAACTGGACCAAAGAAGCCTTGAAATACATATTTATGGTTTGAATCTTCTATTACCTGCTTAGTGCTGAGATAGCTACCCATGCATTTGCAAAATAAATGGCCCTTACCAGTCACCCTTGCACAGCTTGTGCTTCTGCTTCAGTCCAACTATGCCAGGAAATCTGCTGAGGGAGGCATCAGACTTGGCAAAGAGTGATGGGAACAGCAGCCAACTCCATCTTAAACTAATTTTTACCCCTGCCAGGGATGGCTGCCTAACAAGTGTTCGGAGGCTGAAACACAGCCCTGAAAAAGCTGCAGGTTGGAGGCGTGAAGGGGCTGCAGAGGGCAAAGTAACGTGTCTGCTACTGCACCAGCTTCCCATTCCTGATGATTTACCGTCAAAATGCTGAGCAGCTGTGGGAAGGGGAAGAAGTGGAATCAGGAGCAGAGTTGGGAGCCAGGGATGGATGTTGCCTTTCTACCTCAAGCACTGTAATGGATAGAATATGATGGATGTCTGCAGGAATACAGTGGATGCCTGAAGGCTCACTCACTCCTTCCACATCTGCAAAGCAGAGCTGGCAACAGCATGTCTTGTGTATGGTGGTATTTGGAGGGATTACCAAAAAAAAAGGGCTTGTCATAAACACTTGTCATGGGGATTGAATAATCTGCTTGTTTTGTTCCACCTTCCCCTCGAAGAAGTTCTCCTCCCACAGCAAGTGAGCCTCAGTGGGTCAGGAAATGAAAACAGAGCTGATCAGTCCATTTCTGTTACCCCTTCCTAAAGAGCTTCGAAAACAGTAATGAAGACCTGCGTCAGCTGGGAGAGTGTGTCCGTGCATGAATGTGGCAGGAGATGCTGTCAGAGCAAAGCTGGATGTTGCTGAAAACAGGAGACACCTGTGTGATTCAGTTTGAGGAACAGCAGACCAATCCTGAAAGATGCTGCTCTGCCTTCCTGGGGGCACTGAGTGACAAAAGTTGTGAAGAACAATGAGGAGTGGATGCTCAACCTCTCTGAAAACTCATATCCCAAACATCTCATGTGGAGTACCACAAATGGAGGCAGTGAGTGCTTTGGCTGTTAATTTTTTGTCATTGCACAGTCACAAATGCCACCTGGATTTTGTCACTTAAAGTCTAGCTTCTTTTTTTTTTTCTTTTCTTTTTTTTTTTTTTCTTTTT